>JAXIVJ010005389.1:72500-74366 GCA_036785665.1 Chirona hameri | reverse complement strand
GTTATGTATGTTATGTATGTTATGTTTATGTATGTTATGTATGTGTTATGTAGTATGTTTTATGTATGTTATTATGTATGTTATGTATGTTATGTATGTTATGTATGTTTATGGTATGTTATGTATGTTATGTATGTTATGTATGTTATGTATGTTATGTATGTTATGTATGTTATGTATGTTATGTATGTTATGTATGTGTATGTATGGTTATGTATGTATATGTATGTTATGTATGTTATGTATGTTATGTATGTTATGTATGTTATGTATGTTTATGTATGTTATGTATTGTTATGTATGTTATGTATGTTATGTATGTTATGTATGTTATGTATGTTATGTATGTTATGTATGTTTATGTATGTTATGTATGTTATGTATGTTATGTATGTTATGTATGTTATGTATGTTATGTATGTTATGTATGTTATATGTATGTTATGTATGTTATGTATGTTATGTATGTTATGTATGTTATGTATGTTATGTATGTTATGTAGGTATGTATGTTATGTATGTTATGTATGTTATGTATGTTATGTATGTTATGTATGTTATTATGTGTGTTATGTGTGTTATGTGTGTTATGTGTGTTATGTGTGTTATGTGTGTTATGTTGTTATGTGTGTTATGTGTGTTATGTGTGTTATGTATGTTATGTTTGTTATGTATGTTATGTATGTTATGTGTATGTTATGTATGCTATGTATGCTATGTATGTCTATGTATGTCTATGTATGCTATGTATGCTATGTATGTCTATGTATGCTATGTATGTCTATGTATGTCTATGTATGCTTGTATGTATGCTATGTATGCTATGTATGCTATGTATGCTATGTATGCTATGTATGCTATGTATGCTATGTATGCTATGCATGCTATGTATGCTATGTATGCTATGTATGCTATGTATGCTATGTATGCTATGTATGCTATGTATGCTATGTATGCTATGTATGCTATGTATGCTATGTATGCTATGTATGCTATGTATGCTATGTATGCTATGTATGCTATGTATGCTATGTATGCTTTGTATGCTATGTAGCTATGTATGCTATGTATGTCTATGTATGCTATGTATGCTATGTATGCTATGTATTCTATGTATGCTATGTATGCTATGTATGCTATGTATGCTATGTATGCTATGTATGCTATGTATGCTATGTATGCTATGTATGCTATGTATGCTATGTATGCTATGTATGCTATGTATGCTATGTATGCTATGTATGCTATGTATGCTATGTATGCTATGCATGCTATGATGCTATGTATGCTATGCATGCTATGTATGCTATGTATGGCTATGTATGCTATGTATGCTATGTATGCTATGTATGCTATGTATGCTATGTATGCTATGTATGCTATGTATGCTATGTATGCTATGTATGCTATGTATGCTATGTATGCTATGTATGCTATGTATGCTATGTATGCTATGTATGCTATGTATGCTATGTATGTGCTATGTATGCTATGTATGCTATGTATGCTATGTATGCTATGTATGCTATGTATGCTATGTATGCTATGTATGCTATGTATGCTATGTATGCTATGTATGCTATGTATGCTATGTATGCTATGTATGCTATGTATGCTATGTATGCTATGTATGCTATGTATGCTATGTATGCTATGTATGCTATGTATGCTATGTATGCTATGTATGCTATGTATGCTATGTATGCTATGTATGCTATGTATGCTATGTATGCTATGTATGCTATGTATGCTATGTATGCTATGTATGCTATGTATGCTATGTATGCTATGTATGCTATGTATGCTATGTATGCTATGTATGCTATGTATGCTATGTATGCTATGTATGCTATGTATGCTATGTAT
>JAXIVJ010005389.1:60000-67500 GCA_036785665.1 Chirona hameri | reverse complement strand
CCTCTGCTGCACTGGCCAGTGGCCTGAGCCATGCGCAGCGCTTTTAGTAGGGGCCTTTCAGTTTTTGTTTGCATTGATTTTTGTATAGTGTAATCAATAGAGGATGGTTGACCCGTTCACCCGTTATGGTTGACCCGTTCACCCGTTAACCCGTTAATATTCTTTCGGGAGATAATTCGATCCGGTAACCCCTTGATCCGTCAAACCAATGACCCGTCAACACCTTATCCGTTGACCCGGTAGCCCATTGATTTTATTTGGGGAGATAACTCGGAAACAGGTTAATTCCGTCCCTGGGAAAATGAGGTGTTCTGTTCAGCTGTTTACGCCCATAGTTAATCTTCTTTGCTATGGGCGTATTTTCATAAGTCAGTCATTTTGGAAGATATCGACTTCAAATTTGGTACACATATTCACCGAACACGTCTCGATGACAAATAAGCCGGTTTTTGGATAATTGATATATAACGGTGACGTTTGAAAATGCAAAAATCATGGGCGTGTGCAGGTCACGCAATATGGGGGTGAAGTAAATGCGTAATAAAACCATTTTTGGATGTTGTTTTTTGATAAATGAAATGGTATGTGATTGTGACAGACAAAACAGTGTCGACGAACGATAATCGAATTAGCCTTGTTTAGGTGAAATGTAGGCGTGGCCGTTGATGCGCTCCTATCACATACCCATTTTTGTTAATACATTTAGTCCGAATCTTTTGAATGAATGGGTTTCCCGCAGTGGCGGCGCCAGGGGTCAAACGTAGGTGAGGCAGTCAGGGGGGGGGGGCGCTGTTTCGTGATTGTTTTTAGTAAGTTGTTACAATATATGCAGATCACCACGGTGTGTGTATGTCGCGGCCTTCACCGCCTGTTTATATGCTGTCATCGGGTTGGAATTGATTTGAAAATAGGCAAGAATTATCACGCAAAGTGTGCGCACCTGTAAGGCTTTCTATTTGACTCTTCATTCTGCCGGTTGACAAGAATTGTGCGACTTTCATGTTAACCCGCGAGTTACTGGGGTATATTTCATAACGCGACTTACTGGGGGGGGGGGGGGGGCTATTTTTTGCCCCCTCGGATCTCCGGAACTACTGGACCGAATGTAAAAATTCAAACGGCATTCGATAGCCCTGGGAAATTTATCGAGGGAAACATAATATTGTTGACCTCGGGGTCACCGATGACGTCACAGGTCAGGTCAAGTACAAAATGTTTGACCGTGTCAAAAGGTCTCGAGGGATGGAATTGTTGCGCACAATTGCGATATTAAACGCATTTGCAATCGATAAATCGGTATGATTCGTGTGGCTGACACTTCTAAGTACCTTTCTAAGCTGTTTATCTTGGGTCAGGTCAAGGTCATCCGAGGTCACGAGGTCAAACTGCAGATTACGGTCATTAGGCGTTGTAACACATGTGTATGGGTTCGTTGTTCCGTCTAGAACGCGAAAAATGACCTTAGAGCATTGTTTGTTCCGTATAAATAGAAGTAAAAAGCAAAAACGGAAATACATTTTGTATGGCATAGTGAGAGGTGCTGTGAGAGGTGGTCGATTTAGTAATTTAAAGGTCATAAGTCAGTCATTTTGGAAGATATCGACTTCAAATTTGGTACACATATTCACCGAACACGTCTCGATGACAAATAAGCCGGTTTTTGGATAATTGATATATAACGGTGACGTTTGAAAATGCAAAAATCATAGGCGTGTGCAGGTCACGCAATATGGGGGTGAAGTAAATGCGTAATAAAACCATTTTTGGATGTTGTTTTTTTGATAAATGAAATGGTATGTGATTGTGACATTAGACAAAACAGTTATAAATCATATTTTTTGCCATAGGCGGTACCAGGTTAGTGAAAAAGGGAGGTAAAATTGGGGAAAATATTAACCGCAGACAAGTTGCTACCCAGCACTATAAATATGTTACTGATCGTAGATAGTTTCTTTCTGCATGTTGTACTTCATCATAGGCGTATCCAGGATCCAAACTGGGGCGGCGCAAGACCTTTTGATAAGTATATTATCCGCTATTATGATACTAACTAGTCAACAGTGACTATTTCACTTACAACTTCAATTAACATTGCTTACCCCCCTTTTTACCCTACCTGGACTCGCCTATTATCTTATAATCGTTCGTAGAGTAGCCTGTGGTGCGTGTTTCATCCGAAAACTGCAGTATGCTATGTCATTGTACGCCCATGCCTCTTAGTTTCCTTACAATATTATGACCCCTTTCTTCCATTCCTGAGCGCGCCTCTGCAAAAAAGAAGACTTTATTCCCTTTTCTGGCCTCATGTGCATATATCATTATAAGCTAAACGTCTATTGCGCCGTTATCGCTGGCATATCGTCATCACCATGCCAGTCACCCCCCTTTGCATGTGCCTGAACACGCCCCTGAAACTCTATATGTAATAAATTATGCAAATAATGGAAGCAGAAGCTATCTTTTACATCTTGATAGCTATAAATGCCCCTTACATCGCTCTATTGGCTTCCCGCCAAGCATTTAATACTTCCTGGACCCCCCCCCCCTTTTCAAGCCCCTGAAACCGCCTTTGCCATGCAATTTTTTATAATATTTCATTAACATCAACTAATTTGCACTTGTTGCAATCACCGTAAACCGATGTAACTCCTTCATACTTGAGGCAGTTAGGAAGAAACCTTGAAGATCGCATTTCCGTATTATCGCCAAATGTCGCCTCCGAACCCACCCAAAACTGTGCCCTGGAACCGCCTCTGTTCAGGTTAAGAACTCAAAATTTTAACTCCAAATGTGGTATTCAATTCTATGAAAAGTCCCAAAATTTCATGGGCCTGCTCCCAGGCGTTCTGGAGATATCTGCGAAAAACATGAGGGGGGGGGGGGGGGCGGAATCCGCCCCCCCCCCTGTTAAAAATATGGTTAAGGCGGGTTAAGGCATCCCCTGACGAACTTTCGCAATAGCTCAAAAACCAATAGCGCTATCAACATGAAACTTCGGGTGCCTTCTCCTGTATCAATTTTACGTCTTCTGTGCAAAAATGAAGCAATTTCGTCGTTTAAAAAAAAAGATACAGCGCATTTAGTGACGTCACTACACACGAGTTTGACGAACAAAATAAGCTAAACTTTAACAGACCGTACAAATGCTTTTTTGATAGCAAAATGCAATCACAAAACGTCCAAAGATAGCAAATGGCAAGGGCTACAAAATGTCTATCTCCGAGTTTTGAAATTTGTTGTTTTTGACCCCCCCAAAAAAAATACAACTTTTGTTTTGGGGGAGGGATATGCCCACAAAGTCAAACCTTTCAAAGATATTCGCAAAACTGGAATATATGCTAGAGAACCATATATGGGCAATTCCCAAACCAAATTTGAAAACAATATCACCATTTTTGACTGACTTATGGCTTCTAAAGTATGGGTAACTCATGACGATTTTGTATGACCAGCTACTAACAAATGAACTTCAGACTGTTTTTATTTGGGTAGCATGTATGCATGTGTTTAGTGACAAAAAACATACATACAAACGTTTCATTTTCGTTTCATTTCCAGAATAATTCCAACACAAAAAATATTGCACACAATCTGAGAATAACGTATGCACTTTCTGTTCTTCTTCTATCGAAACACTATACCACCTCTTCTGGGACTGTAACCGTATACAGCTCTTTGTAACAGAGATAAAGCAAAATCCGTGTTTTTTTACTATCTTCTTCATAAGCTCAGCGCATCTCACTGTTACGAATGCTGGCCGACCCAGGGTGCCCGTAACTGTACCAGGAGAACGGATCGCCCCCGGAACCGGTGACTGCCGCTGGCTCGTTGTGCGGGGTAGTCGTGTGTGGACGGCTAGCCGAAACGGATGCGGATGAAGTAGCTCATGTAATTGGAGTAATGGATGTGAAGTAGTTATCCGAAAACTACCTCGGTTTGCAAACTTTGAACGCATTTGGGCAGAATTTGAACGAAATGGCTTGCATTTGTTTTTAGTCCGTTGCTTTTGAATGGATATATTCCCTAGGTCAGGACCCGGCCAGTTTGAGGACCAGTTTGATTACCGAGCGGAGCGAGGTCTTCCGTCAACTAGGGGCAAAATCTACGTATGAACGGCCCGACCGTAGCCATGGTTTTCAGAAGCTTATTTCTTTGCAGCTATTCGGTCGAAGTGACTGCTAACTTGCACACAAAAACGTTCATGTCGTAAAACTAGCCGCCGGTGTTTCCTTTCAGCAAGCACAAAGTATGCCTAAACAACAAATAACGCCATAATATGCCCAATTTTCTGCTACCGAAATTCCATTTAAATTCCTGTCAACTTTTCTCAAGAAAAGTACAAATATCGTCCCGATCCCTTCCATTCTTCCATTGCACTGATGCTTTTTCCAAATGCTTTTATGATATTGAAACCTGCAATATTTCCGAACAAAGTATGGATTTATGTCTCCAAAACTGAGGGGGACAATCCTCCAGCCTGACGACGACGACGGGGGGGGGGGGGGGGACGGTGCCCCTCGCCCCCCCCCCCACGGCGACGCCCTTGGTCTCAGCCAGGGGGCTCACTCCGGCAATTTCAGCATTAGGCGGGAGGGTCCCATCCAATACCTCCCTCTGATTGGTCGTGACGTCAACGGTACATGACTTTTGCTAGCCGGCATGATCAGCGTGGAAAATCCCATTGGGATCCCCCTATAACTCGAAAACTAAAAAGGCTAGACAGACGCAGAAAACGGCGTTCGAAAGCTCCCTACCAGGCCATTGGAAGTTACTCGGGTATTATGATTTGGCTCAGGTTAATATTGAGGTCACCAGAGGTCATCTAAGGTCACATTTTCAAGTAAAGGACTTTGCTCTAGAAACCCCAAATATTTCGGGAACTATGAGAGCTATTAACAAACGGAAAAAACGGTCGAAAGCTCATGCAAATTAAAATAACCACTGTATACTCAAATTTAAGCTCAGGTCAATAGTTTAGGCCCCAGAGGTCACCAAAGGTCACGAGGACATTTTTTGCAAAACGTTTTGCATAAATAACTGTGTATTGGTTAGACATATAGCAGTAAATTAACACCATCGTGTTTGTCTCATAAAGGCACTTCGAAACAACATATTAATGGTGACCTGGTTAGGACAACTTCAAAATTTGACCTCAGGTCAAGGTCATTTGGTGACCCATGTAGGTCATGTTTCATATGGGGCGACGCGACTCGACGAGACAAACACAGTGGTGTCATTTTCACGTCTCTATCTTTATTCGATCAAGAGTTATTGGCAAAAAGGTGCTGTAGACCTGAGATGACCTTAGCCGACCTTGCAGAGGTCACTGAGCAACAATCGCACCTGGGTCATCGATAATGAGCTAAAATAACATGATTCTGAAATAATTGGCTTGATCCAATGCATATTCTCTGAAAAGGTAGCATTTGTATATTTTTCCAAATTGACTTGTAATGGGGAGGTTACGAAATTGACCTGAACTTAGGTCACCGATTAAAAAAATCCAAGATAAAATAATTGTAGGTACTTATGACCTGATGAAATCCTGCAAGTCTCAAATTTATCGGACACATTGTGGGTTTGGCACGACCACAAACTAGGTCACTTGACGTGACCTGGTAACCTGACTTGAGACGACCTGAAGTTAAAACTTTCACACAATGTGGGTAATTAATGCACACATAGCCGTGCCAAATTTGATAATGGGGGAGCCAAATACTAAATGCTGGTAAGGGGCCTGAGGTGCCCCCAGCCAGCCTGAGGGGCCCTCTAAGGCCGACAGAAGGCCCTTAGTGGGCCTGAAGGGGCCCCCTGTATAGGCCTGCGGGGCCCTCAGTCGGACGGGGGCTCTCGGTAGGCCTGAGGAGGCCCTCGGAAGGCCTGAGACGGCCCTCGGAAGGCCTGCGACTTCTACATGGGCCTGTCCGACGTTGTTTGCGACCATTTAGAGGCCCAGCAAAATATAGTGGCCTAAATCCGAGGAGATCTGGTGGGGGCATCACTTTGACCACCCCTGATGTTGCTCGAGAATAGCGAGAAAACAGCGGTGCGCAGCAAATTTGGCACGGCTATGTGTGCATCAATTACCCACATTGTGTGAAAGTTTTAACGTCAGGTCGTCTTAAGTCAGGTCACCAGGTCACGTCAAGTGACCTTACCTCCAAAAATGTGTGTGGTCGTGCCAAAGCCAGTGTTTGTGCGATAAATTTTAAACTTGCAGGATTTTATCAGGTCATAAGTACCTACAATTCGTTTGTCTCGTTTTTTTTATCGGTGACCTGACTTAAGACGACCTGACGTTAAAACTTTCACACAATGTGGGTAATTGATGCACACATAGCCGTGCCAAATTTGCTGCGCACCGCTGTTTTCTGTAAGGTCAGGTCAGTTTCGTGACCTCCCCATTATAAGTCAATTTGGGAAAATATGCAAATGCTTCCTTTTCAGCGAATATGTATTGGATCAGGCCAATTCTTTCATAATCATGTTATTTTAGCTCATTATTGATGACCCAGGTGCAATTGTTGCTCAGTGACCTCTGCAAGGTCGGTTGAGGTCATCTCAGGTATCAAGCACCTTTTTGCCAATCACTCTTGATAGAATAAAGATAGAGACGTGCAAATGACACCACTGTGTTGGTCTCTTCAAGTCGCGTCGTGTCATATGCAACATGACCTACATGGGTCACCAATTGACCTTCACCTGAGGTCATTTTTTTGTTAAGTTTACCTAACCAGGTCACTATTAATATGTTGTTTCGAAGTGCCTTTACGAGACAAGCACGATGGTTTTAAAATATATATTACTGTTTGATAAGCGTCTATCTGTCTGTCTATCTGTCTGTCTATCTGTCTGTCTATCTGTCTGTATATCTGTCTGTCTATCTGTCTGTCTATCTGTCTGTCTATCTGTCTGTCTATCTGTCTGTCTATCTGTCTGTATATCTGTCTTTCTATATGTCTGTCTATCTGTCTGTCTATATGTCTGTCTATCTGTCTGTATATCTGTCTGTCTATCTGTCTGTCTATCTGTATGTCTATCTGTCTGTCTATCTGTCTGTCTATCTGTCTGTCTATCTGTCTGTCTATCTGTCTGTCTATCTGTCTGTCTATCTGTCTGTCTATATGTCTGTCTATATGTCTGTCTATCTGGCTGTCTATATGTCTGTCTATCTGTCTGTCTATCTGTCTGTCTATCTGTCTGTCTATCTGTCTGTCTATCTGTCTGTCTATCTGTCTGTCTATCTGTCTGTCTATCTGTCTGTCTATCTGTCTGTCTATCTGTCTGTCTATCTGTCTGTCTATCTGTCTGTCTATCTGTCTGTCTATCTGTCTGTCTATCTGTCTGTCTGTCTATCTGTCTGTCTATCTGTCTGTCTATCTGTCTGTCTTATCTGTCTGTCTATCTGTCTGTCTATCTGTCTGTCCATCTGTCTGTCCATCTGTCTGTCTATCTGTCTGTCTATCTGTCTGTCTATCTGTCTGTCTATCTGTCTGTCTG
>JAXIVJ010005389.1:0-52500 GCA_036785665.1 Chirona hameri | reverse complement strand
GATAATTTTCATTTTGTTTTGTTCTATGGATAAATGAAATGATCAAATTGGTAAAAACATGTTTAAAACCTGAAACCAGAAACAGAAAACAGATAAATTTTTATTTTGTACCAGTTTTGGCCAGTTTCTCCCGCTTTCTCCGGGGAGAAAATGGCTAAAATCTAGTTTTGCCCATTGACCATGGCAAAACCCTTTTGCCCGGGCAAAATGCCAATCCTGGGCGATAATAACGATCGTGCCGTACCTGCAATTGGGATGTTTACGATACTAGCTATATGATGCTGCCTCTGTCACCTCTGTCACCTGAACCCATCATCGGCGCTCCGCCAGGTCTGATGTGGAAGGTGTACTCGGCGTTTAAGAAATCGACACGGGAGGAGGCGTCCGTGTTTGTTCTGGAGAAGCGGCTGATGGACCAGTGGGCGCGCCGAGACCGCGACACCATGCTGGAGACACTCAAACAGGGCGTCAGCCAGCTGACCCGGCTGCGACACCCGCGCGTGCTGACCGTCCAGCACGCCATGGAGGAGTCCAGGTCTGTCATGGTACCTACTACAGTACTGTGCACTCACACTGACCTATAGTAGGCGGAGGACAGTCAACACTGTTTTGTCACTGTCATTGGGATGTGCTGTCAGCGACATTTTTCCGACTGAAGGAAAGCACAGAGCGCACCTGATTCATAGGGTACTAGGATTGCTTTGGAACTGGGGTGCGGAGTGGAAAATTCTGGCTAAAAATAAGCCTGTAGAGTGGAAAATTCAACAACAAAAACTCCAATTACCCATGCCAATTTTTACCTGGCTTTCCCTCCACAGGCTGTCCCTATCATTACATGCATAAATCAGTAGCAGGGTTATAATTATACAACACAATGCATTTTAAAATAAGGAGTGGAAAATTAACAGTAAAACTTGGGAAAAAGAGTGGACAAATTGTATCCAAAGGGTGTCGTTTTCCATCCAAATTTCCCAATGCTAGGATTCTGCTGATTCATGATTGGCTACTTGTAGACAGACAGACAGACAGACAGACAGACAGACAGACAGACAGACAGACAGACAGACAGACAGACAGACAGACAGACAGACAGACAGACAGACAGACAGACAGACAGACAGACAGACAGACAGACAGACAGACAGACAGACAGACAGACAGACAGACAGACAGACAGACAGACAGACAGACAGACAGACAGACAGACAGACAGACAGACAGACAGACAGACAGACAGACAGACAGACAGACAGACAGACAGACAGACAGACAGACAGACAGACAGACAGACAGACAGACAGACAGACAGACAGACAGACAGACAGACAGACAGACAGACAGACAGACAGACAGACAGACAGACAGACAGACAGACAGACAGACAGACAGACAGACAGACAGACAGACAGACAGACAGACAGACAGACAGACAGACAGGACAGGACAGACGGACAGACGGACAGACGGACAGACGGACAGACGGACAGACGGACAGACGGACAGACGGACAGACGGACAGACGGACAGACGGACAGACGGACAGACGGACAGACGGACAGACGGACAGACGGACAGACGGACAGACGGACAGACGGACAGACGGACAGACGGACAGACGGACAGACGGACAGACGGACAGACGGACAGACGGACAGACGGACAGACGGACAGACGGACAGACGGACAGACGGACAGACGGACAGACGGACAGACGGACAGACGGACAGACGGACAGACGGACAGACGGACAGACGGACAGACGGACAGACGGACAGACGGACAGACGGACAGACGGACAGACGGACAGACGGACAGACGGACAGACGGACAGACGGACAGACGGACAGACGGACAGACGGACAGACGGACAGACGGACAGACGGACAGACGGACAGACGGACAGACGGACAGACGGACAGACGGACAGACGGACAGACGGACAGACGGACAGACGGACAGACGGACAGACGGACAGACGGACAGACGGACAGACGGACAGACGGACAGACGGACAGACGGACAGACGGACAGACGGACAGACGGACAGACGGACAGACGGACAGACGGACAGACGGACAGACGGACAGACGGACAGACGGACAGACGGACAGACGGACAGACGGACAGACGGACAGACGGACAGACGGACAGACGGACAGACGGACAGACGGACAGACGGACAGACGGACAGACGGACAGACGGACAGACGGACAGACGGACAGACGGACAGACGGACAGACGGACAGACGGACAGACGGACAGACGGACAGACGGACAGACGGACAGACGGACAGACGGACAGACGGACAGACAGACAGACAGACAGACAGACAGACAGACAGACAGACAGACAGACAGACAGACAGACAGACAGACAGACAGACAGACAGACAGACAGACAGACAGACAGACAGACAGACAGACAGACAGACAGACAGACAGACAGACAGACAGACAGACAGACAGACAGACAGACAGACAGACAGACAGACAGACAGACAGACAGACAGACAGACAGACAGACAGACAGACAGACAGACAGACAGACAGACAGACAGACAGACAGACAGACAGACAGACAGACAGACAGACAGACAGACAGACAGACAGACAGACAGACAGACACTTACTGACTGACTGACTGACTGACTGACTGACTGACTGACTGACTGACTGACTGACTGACTGACTGACTGACTGACTGACTGACTGACTGACTGACTGACTGACTGACTGACTGACTGACTGACTGACTGACTGACTGACTGACTGACTGACTGACTGACTGACTGACTGACTGACTGACTGACTGACTGACTGACTGACTGACTGACTGACTGACTGACTGACTGACTGACTGACTGACTGACTGACTGACTGACTGACTGACTGACTGACTGACTGACTGACTGACTGACTGACTGACTGACTGACTGACTGACTGACTGACTGACTGACTGACTGACTGACTGACTGACTGACTGACTGACTGACTGACTGACTGACTGACTGACTGACTGACAGACACGGACAGACACGGACAGACACGGACAGACACGGACAGACACGGACAGACACGGACAGACACGGACAGACACGGACAGACACGGACAGACACGGACAGACACGGACAGACACGGACAGACACGGACAGACACGGACAGACACGGACAGACACGGACAGACACGGACAGACACGGACAGACACGGACAGACACGGACAGACACGGACAGACACGGAACGATACGGCCAGACACGGAGAAACAAACACTCTTAACCCGTGCACTGCAGGGGCTTTGCGCCGAACACGAACTGCAGGGGGGGGGGGGTGATTTCCGCCCCCCTGAGATCTCGAAAACTTCGCTACGTAGCGAGAAGCGGAAAACGGCATTTTATAGCTTGATACATGTTCTATGGAAAGTAGTTCAGTATTGTTTTAGGTGAGGTCAAAATTAAGGTTACCAGAGTTCATCAAAGGTCAAATTGTCCAGTTTTTTTTCTCCTGTTTTAGGACATCGCTCCAGAATTTCCCATATATCTCAGAAACTATGCTAGTTAGAAACGAACGGAAAAAAGCAAACGCCAGCCAGTTAAAATTGCAATCAGTAAGGTGTCCTTAAATTTGATCTCAGTTCAACATTTGAGGCTCCAGAGGTCAAAAAAGGAAAACATGACGTTTTTTTGCCAAATCGTTTTTCGCTAGTAACTTTTTACTTAATACAGATAACGGAAAACGGTTTACGCCATTGTGTTTATCTTGTCAAGGCGCGTCATATGTGTGTGGGTGTGGGTGTGGGTGTGGGTGTGGGTGTGGGTGTGGGTGTGGGTGTGGGTGTGGGTGTGGGTGTGGGTGTGGGTGTGGGTGTGGGTGTGGGTGTGGGTGTGGGTGTGGGTGTGGGTGTGTGTGTGTGTGTGTGTGTGTGTGTGTGTGTGTGTGTGTGTGTGTGTGTGTGTGTGTGTGTGTGTGTGTGTCATACATATGTGTGTCATATACATGGTGACCTTGTTAAGTTAACTTCAAAATTTGACCTCAGGTCAAGGTCAAGTGTTGACCCAAGTAGGGCATGTTGCATATAGGAAGACGTGTCTCGACGAGACAAACACATTGATGTCTGTTTTACTTCTCTATCTGTATTATGTCGGGAGTTATCGACAAAAAAGTGATGGTGACCTCGCATGACCTCAAATGACCCAATAGGGGTCACTGAACAAAACTTACACTTGGATCATCAAGAATATCCTATAATAACATGATCCAGAAGTAATTGTACTAATAATCCATATCCTTGAAATAGGAAGCATTTGTATATTTCCCCATTGACTTATTATGGGGAGGTTACGAAATTGACCTGACCTTAGGTCACCGATATCAAAATTCCAAGATATACGAATTGTAAGTACCTCATGACATCCTGTAAGTTTAAAACTGATCTGTGAAAAACTCTGGCTTTGGCACAACTGCAAACATTTTTGGAGGTGGGTCACTTGACCTGGTCTGGTGACCTGACCTGAGATGACTCGAGGTTATTTTTTTTCTCAAAGTGTGTGCAATTGATGTCCTAACAGGTGTGCCAATACCCGGCGGCGCTGCGCGCCGCCGTTTTTTCGCTATCTTTGAAAAATCTGAGGGGGGGGGGGGGGGGCGGAAATCAACCCCCCTGCAGTGCGCGGGTTAAAATAGTAAGTTAGATGATTGTGAAAAATAGCAGATTTGAGTAAAAATGAAATCTAGGGAAGCGCACCGAAGTTTTCAATATAAACAAGGTCTTTACGACCTAGTTTTCATTTTTGCGGGAAAACAATCTCCTTTTACTACGGAGGCATTTCTGGTACACTTTTTCTCGTTTTAATTCGTCATTCGAAGAACACAAGCAAATGTTTTCTCCTGTGTAACTCGGTCGGAGAGCGCTGGGCGTATGGCCTTATTCACCCTGGGATGCCTCAATGCCTGGGTTCCATAGGCCTCGACACCATGGACGTCGAAAGCGGGTGGACGGGGGAACGCCCCCTCCCCCCCAGTTAAAAAAAAATCAGGGGACGTCCCTCCCAAGAAAGCAGACTTGCTTGATTTTTGCTTTTTTGCTGAATTCGTTCCAAAGGATATGAAACTTAATGTATTCTTAGCTCAAAGTCCATGTCATTTCTTAAAGGAAATAGTTCACCTTCAACATTAGTTTTAAACTGAGATAGCAGTTTTGTAGCCCGTGTTGGGAAACCCCTATTTGCAAATTTTCTTTGACTGAAAAGACTCTCCAGCCGAATATATTTGAGTTTTTCGCTAAGGAATGCGGTGCTGGCGAAAGAATGTTGTAATGGTTCTAGCCGGGCAGAGGCTATGCCATCAGCCAATCAGCTTGCAGCTGGTGCTAGTAAGCGAATCGCCGGCCGCCGGTTGGCACATTTCCAATGCGAATCTATCTTTACGCGACTACTTTCGAATCTGATTGGCTGAACCATTGTTTACATTTGCGTGACGTCAGGACTCTGACTCAGAGAGTATGCATATAGTTTTGATAAACAATACAAATGTACGGCCTTCTGTCCTGAATCGGCGCGATATAAGGCCATTTTTGACAATATCAAAAGAAATTGTATTAAACAATGTAATAAAATCGTGTTGGGTAAAAAAAATCCAAGGTGAACTATTTCCTTTAACCCTATATCGTCTAGTCCTTCCTTTGTACTTAAAGATGTAGGTACTTAATTACTTTGTAGAAAATAAAATTATGATATGGCAGCTAAAAGTTGGTGCACAAGATTGGCTTCAGCTATGATTGAATGTCAAGTTCATCCAATTCATTCACCATTCATTTCAAGGCCTGCATTGGCTGTAAGAAGTGATAATTAGTGAAAAACCTCTCCCCCGGTCGATTAATTTTCGCGCTGACGACCCCCCCCCCCCTGCTCAACGACTCTTCGCGCTGACGACCCGATTCCTCCCTCCCCCCCCCCCCTGTCAACAACTATTCGTTGATGAAACGGAGCGAAATTTTGCGGTCATTGACAGTGACTGCGCCCCCCCCCCCCCCGGAGCGAAATTTTGCGGTCATTGACAGTGACTGCGCCCCCCCCCCCCAGTAAAAAAAAAATCCGTGGTGACGCCCCTGCTCGACACGCGTATATTTGCTCCTAGCTGGGATGACCTTCGGTCGGTGGCAACGGCAGCGTCCAAGGGCAGTTGAAGCTAGCGGGGTGTCTTCAGTTTTTAGGGACACTTTCGCTTTTTGTCAGCCATTTTGGCGCCGCGCACAGCGAACTGCATTAGGGAGGGGAAGGATAAAAGTGGGAGTAAAAAGTGATGTGCAACAGTAAAAGTACATATAAACAAGAAATATAAACACAATGAAGATGCAAGTGATGTTTCGTTTCGTTCGTTCTTCGTTTGCTAATCGTTTCTGACTTAGCAAGGTCAATATTTGCTGTTTGATTTTCAGCCTTATGTGAGCCTCTTCATAGCTCACATAAGCAGCAATCTTGAAATACTCTGCCTTTAACTATTCGTTTCGTTATTGTATCCTTGGAGTTTTCTTTATGGTGTTTGTATCACTGTATTTCTTCCTCCAGAGGTTCTTGTGTAATTATCGTGGTTTATTGCCGCGCGACATTAAAATTCAAACGAGAAAATCAGAGGTCGCTTGCGTGAAACTTTACTTCAGAATGCTAAAAATTACGAAAACCTGGACAACCTCCGCAACGACAAAAATGACGTACCGACAAGCGGAAAACGGCATTTGATAGCTTGATACAAGTTCTATTGAAAGTATTTCAGCATTTGTTTTAGGTCAGGTCAAAATTGAGGTCACCAGAGGTCATCAAAAGGTCAAATTTTCCATTTTTTCCTGTTTTAGGACTTTGCTCCAGAAATTGCCATATATCTCGGAAACTATGCTAGTTAGAAACAAACGGAAAAAGCGTTTAAACGCCAGCCAGTTAAATTTTTCATCGACAAGGTGTCCTCAAATTTGATCTCAGGTCAATATTTGAGGCTCCAGAGGTCAGAAAAGGAAGAAGAAAAATGTTTTTCGCTATTAACTTTTTACTTAATAAAGATAAAGGAAAACTGTTCATGCCATTGTGTTTACCTCGTCAAGGTGCTTCGAATGATATACATAGTGACCTTGTTAAGTCAACTTACAAATTTGACCTCAGGGCAAGGTCAAGTGGTGACCAAAGTAGGGAATGTTGCATATGGTAAGACGTGTCTCGACGAGACAAACACATTGCTGTCTGTTTTACTTCTTTATCTGCATTATGTCGGGAGTTATTGACAGAAAAGTGATGGTGACCTCGCATGACCGCAAACGACCCCATAGGGGTCACTGAACAAAACTTACACTGGGATCATCAAGAATATCCTATAATAACATGATCCCGATGTAATTGGACTAATATCATGCATATCCTTGAAATAGGAAGCATTTGTATATTTCCCCACTGACTTATTATGGGGAGGTTACGAAATTGACCTGACCTTAGGTCACCGTTATCAAAGTTCCGAGATATACGAATTGCAAGTACGTATGCCCTAATGACATCCTGTAAGTGTCAAACTGATCGGTGAGAAACTTTGGATTTGGCACAACTGCAAACATTTTTGGAGGTGGGGTCACTTGACCTGACCTGAGATGGCCCGAAAATTTCAACAAAATACAATTTTGTGAAGATGTTAAAACAACGGGATATGTATTGGAGAACCAGGTATGGACGATACCCAAACAAAATTTCAAAGCAATATCTTTATTTTTGGCTGACTTATGGGTCCCTAAGTATGAGTAATTCATGACGTCATTTTTTCAAGTTGCGTTTTGGGGCTTTTAGTGACCAGATACTGACAAATAAATACCACCACTGTATTTCTGAAACAGAAGTGGCGTAGAAACATACCTTTTTATTTATATTAATCAATTTTACATTTTGACCAGGAATTACGGGTATGCATTAGCTTCGTCTCATTGAGAGCTTTCGATCGCCGCCTTGTGCGTCTCGCTGCTGTCATTGGTTCGGAAGATACGAGGGGGGGTAAAATTTACCCCCCCCCCCCCCAGCGGGGCGCGTTCGGCTGGAGACCGCAGCGCCGCGCGTGTTAATGATCGTGCACCCCTGGGATTTTAGTCTAGCTTCGGGCCTGACTCAAGAGATACCTGTCCTCCACGGTTGATATAATACCTATAATGCCATGATTTGATTCCCGTCATCTGGTCTCGGCAGACGCCGCCGATCTTGCAATGCTTCCTGGGTAACGTGGCGCCATCCCTCGAAACGAGTGTCCAGTCAAGTGCGCCCATTGTTTTTCTAAGGCTGGAAAACATGTCGCGTACAGTCATGGGTTCTGAAACCACAGCACATTCTGGATTCGGCTGCTTTGTGCGGCCTGACGCGGTGTGCCTGGTACTGGATTCGGCTGCTTTGTGCGGCCTGACGCGGTGTGCCTGGTACTGGATTCGGCTGCTTTGTGCGGCCTGACACGGTGTGTCTGGTACTGGATTCGGCTGCTTTGTGCGGCCTGACGCGGTGTGCCTGGTACTGGATTCGGCTGCTTTGTGCGGCCTGACGCGGTGTGTCTGGTACTGGATTCGGCTGCTTTGTGCGGCCTGACACGGTGTGTCTGGTACTGGATTCGGCTGCTTTGTGCGGCCTGACACGGTGTGTCTGGTACTGGATTCGGCTGCTTTGTGCGGCCTGACGCGGTGTGTCTGGTACTGGATTCAGCTGCTTTGTGCGGCCTGACGCGGTGTGCCTGGTACTGGATTCGGCTGCTTTGTGCGGCCTGACGCGGTGTGCCTGGTACTGGATTCGACTGCTTTGTGCGGCCTGACGCGGTGTGTCTGGTACTGGATTCGGCTGCTTTGTGCGGCCTGACGCGGTGTGCCTGGTACTGGATTCGGCTGCTTTGTGCGGCCTGACACGGTGTGCCTGGTACTGGATTCGGCTGCTTTGTGCGGCCTGACGCGGTGTGCCTGGTACTGGATTCGGCTGCTTTGTGCGGCCTGACGCGGTGTGTCTGGTACTGGATTCGGCTGCTTTGTGCGGCCTGACACGGTGTGTCTGGTACTGGATTCGGCTGCTTTGTGCGGCCTGACACGGTGTGTCTGGTACTGGATTCGGCTGCTTTGTGCGGCCTGACACGGTGTGTCTGGTACTGGATTCGGCTGCTTTGTGCGGCCTGACGCGGTGTGTCTGGTACTGGATTCGGCTGCTTTGTGCGGCCTGACACGGTGTGTCTGGTACTGGATTCGGCTGCTTTGTGCGGCCTGACACGGTGTGCCTGGTACTGGATTCGGCTGCTTTGTGCGGCCTGACGCGGTGTGCCTGGTACTGGATTCGGCTGCTTTGTGCGGCCTGACACGGTGTGTCTGGTACTGGATTCGGCTGCTTTGTGCGGCCTGACGCGGTGTGCCTGGTACTGGATTCGGCTGCTTTGTGCGGCCTGACACGGTGTGTCTGGTACTGGATTCGACTGCTTTGTGCGGCCTGACACGGTGTGCCTGGTACTGGATTCGGCTGCTTTGTGCGGCCTGACGCGGTGTGTCTGGTACTGGATTCGGCTGCTTTGTGCGGCCTGACGCGGTGTGCCTGGTACTGGATTCGGCTGCTTTGTGCGGCCTGACGCGGTGTGTCTGGTACTGGATTCAGCTGCTTTGTGCGGCCTGACACGGTGTGTCTGGTACTGGATTCAGCTGCTTTGTGCGGCCTGACGCGGTGTGTCTGGTACTGGATTCGGCTGCTTTGTGCGGCCTGACACGGTGTGCCTGGTACTGGATTCGGCTGCTTTGTGCGGCCTGACACGGTGTGCCTGGTACTGGATTCGGCTGCTTTGTGCGGCCTGACACGGTGTGCCTGTGTCTGCTGTTGGGATAGGGAGAGTCTGGCGTTCGCCACAGAGCCGGTGTTCGCCAGCCTGGCCAACGTGTTGGGTCAGACTGAGAACGTGCCGACTCCGACACCGTCCGCGCTCCGTGACCACGAGCTGCACCAGGTGGAGATCAAATACGGCCTGCTGCAGGTGAGTCGGCCGACGGACGCCAGACGGAGCTGACGGCTGACCTCACCCGGTACAGCTCACCGGCTGACCTGCCACAAGGTACAGCGACACACACAGCTGAAATGCTACACACTAACGTCCGGTCCATGTTGCCGTCACACAAGGCCATTTCGAAGAATTGAGACATAAAGCCGTTCTCATTGGAAGCACATTACCGAGAGCTTCATTGCAAGCTATGAGTGCAATTATAAATCTCAGGGACTTTCGAAATGCCAGCCAAAAACATTTTCTGTCGCTTTGCAGCGGGGTAAGTTAGGCGATCTCGGAATCGCATCTGGTATGCGACCCTCCTTTGTGACAGTGAAGTCAAGTGATTACTATGTCAGCACACGGTGCCGTCATTTAGGATAACTAGCCATCAGCAGTGTCGTATTTATAAATCCGCCAAGGGGGGGGGGGGGGGGGGCTCAAGAGGACGTCAAACTCCCACATTAGGGCGAGATAAGCGAAAGGTGTTGTTGAGCGGGGGGGGGGGGGTTAAATGATAAGAATAACCCTCCCTAGCCCCTCCACATACCCTCCCACATACCTCCAAAGGCGACCTCCGATGCACCTCTGAAGGCGCCATCCCACATAGATCCAAAGGGGACCTCCGATACACCTTTGAAGGCGCCCTCCCATATACCTCCAAGGGCGCCCTCCGATACACATCTGAAGGTGCCTTCCCACATACCTTCAAAGGTGCCCTCCGATACACTTCTGAATGAGCCCTCCCACATGCCTCCAAAGGCGCCCTCCGATACACCTCTGAAGGCGCCCTTCCACATACCTCCGAAGGCGCTTTCCGATACATATGCGAGGGCGCCCTCCCAAATAGCTCCAAATGCGCCCTCTGTGAGACCAGAGGCGCCCCCGCCTCACATTCAGCGAAGTGCGCCTTTTGAGGTATGTAGGGAGGGCGCCCTCGGGCCTCGGAGAGATGTATCTGAGGGTGTTTTTGGACTATGTGGGAGGGCGCCATCAGAGAAGTATTGGAGGGCGCCTTTGGAGCATGTAGGTATGTGGGAGGGCGCCTTCAAAGGTGCATCGGTGGGCGCCTTTGGAGATATGTAGGAGGGCGCCTTCATATTTGTATCTAAGGGCACCTTTGGAGGTATATGGGAATTGGGAGGGTGCCTTTGGAGGTATGCTTGAGGGCGCCCTCAGAAGTGTATCAAAGGGCGACTTTGAAGGCATGTGGGAAAGCGTTTTCAGATGTGTATTGGAGGTCGCCTTCAGAGGTGTATCGGAGGGCGCCTCTGGAAGTAATTGGGAGGGCGCTTTGTAGGTATGTAGGAGGGCGCCTTTGGAGGTATCTGGGAGGGCGCCTTTATAGGTGTACCGGAGGGCGCCTTTAGAGGTGTACCGGAAGGCGCCTTTAGAGATATGTGGGAGGGCGCCTTCAGGGATGTATCAGAGCGCGCCTTACATTCAGTGGAACGCACCTCATATGCAGCCGGAGCGCGCCTCACATTCAGCGGCCCTTCGCTGAATGTGAAGCGCATTTCATGAACCGAAGGCGCCTTCGACGTCCAAGGTAGGGGGGGGGGGGGGGGGGGAAGGATGGCGCAGTGTCCCCTCCTAAATACGCCCCTGGCCATCAGGGCAACTTTAGCCACATGGAAGATCGTAATTCAAGTTGATATTGTGCACACTACTCTCTCAACTCAACTCTGCACCTTGCACACTCTCAACTCAGGAACTATGCTAGATGGTAAGAAACGGAAAAAGCAATTTAATGCTTTTAAAATGCTGTCGCTAAGTTATCCTCCATTTTTAGATCAGCTCCATAGTTTATGCTCCAGAGATCACCAAAGTTTATGCTGGCATTTTGCTTTCAAAAAGTGTTTCGTGGATACATTTTCACTTGATCATGATAAAACGATGGCTTTGATACCATCGTGTTTCTCTCGAGACGCATCTAACCATATTATAAATAGCATACTCAAATTAGGTTGAAACCAATAGTTTACCTCTGGTCAAGGTCAGTGGCTTACATTTGGTGCATTTTGTTTGAAGTTTGTTTTGTTTGGAATTTTGAAATTGTGTTTGAACTTTGTACGATCTGTTTAAGTTCAGTTCATTTTTCTCACTAATTTGGTATGCAGTGACGTCACTGAATTAGTTATATCCAAAAATGGACGAGCTTGCTTCATTTGGCACATATGTAAAATTGATGTGGGAGAAGGCACTCAAAGTTTAACTTTGATATATTTATTTTGTTGAGTTATTGTGAATGCTTGGCAGGGGGCAATATCCCCCCCGTGAATGTCGTTTTAAAGGGAAATAATGACCTTTTGATTTTGTTAGCAACAATTTCTTAGGCTACCGTTATGGTTTTAAAATTATTTTATTTAAATTTAAGAATTAAATAAAATTATTCCCAAATTCAAAGTTGTAAGTTTGGAAACAATACAAAACAAGTACTTGTGTACTTCATGAAGGTCATTGACAAATTCGTCCTTCCCTACCATTGTTTACATCGAGTGCGGCATTTTTGGAGGCTCTGTGACGTTTCCGATCAAACTGAGCGCTGCTCGGACACACGCTAGTAGCGCTAGCAGCGCTTTCGTTCTCCATGGCAACCAGGCGTCAGCCAATCAAAAGCCAGAAAGGGAATACGTTCTGGCTTTTCATTGGCTCACGCCTGATTGCCATGTAGAACGAAAGCGCTGCGCACTAGCGCCACTAGCGTGCGTTCGAGCAGCGCTCTGATCCGTGAAGCAATCCGTGAAGCATCCGTGATGCATGACTGACTATCAGTATAAGTCATGAATAACGACAACATGCAAACTATACCAACTCGAATAAAATAAGGGCGGAATGAATTGAACCCCAGGCAAGCTAGTATTCACAAAGCACTCGGCACTGCGCCACAATAGCAAAAGGTGAGGGAAATGCATATTGGATACAATATTATTACGTCACAAGTTTCTGAAGTGTCAACTACTATGAAATACAGTGATAAAATACCTTTAATAATGATTAACAAGAAAATTCAAACTTAAAAACAATAATTTGAATAAGTCTTTAATTAGCTTTCAACTCAAAATCAGATATATTTTGCAATGCTGCACAAGAATGGCACCAGTGACGTCATTAACAAAGCCTGCTACGGGACTTGGGTATACTGTGTATAGTGCCCTGGGTATACTAATCAGGAACAACTCGCCACAATGGTTAAGTGCGCCGAGAAGCATGACAATGACTTTGTAAACAAATCGCCGACGCTAAATAGGTCGCAGTCGATGTGCATCGATGAGCTTCCGATTTAATTGCCAGTTTTGTGTTATTGTTTGTTAGTTTTTTTGGGAAGTTATTATTTGTCATGATAATATAAAGCATAGTGTTATATACAGCCACAGACAAATTATACAATACTCTTAATGTTGAAAACAAATGAATCTATTTTCAAAAATTGAGGGTCGCAACCACTAACTATGCCGCCGTTGATGTGCATCGATGAGCTTCCGATTTTATTGCCACTTTTTCCAATCGCTGTTAGTTTTAGAAGATCGCCGGGCATATAATCACAACAAGCAGAACGCACAATATATTTTCCACTCCATTGCGTAAAAAAACAATACGGGAAAAGCCCGCAGTTTGATGAGGACCAAAAGTACTTTCAAGTACCGGTCGTTAAAAGTGTGGAACGCTTATCAACTTTAACTTGACATATCTTTCGGTAGGAAAGTTTTCATGCAAAATGTGATGAATTTACAATATATTTTGGTCTCGTCTGGCGATTTCAAGTGCTAACTCCATTTTTGTGGAAAAAGGTAATTATTTCCCTTTAACACGCGCCCTGGAGGGCCTCTGATAATTACACGCCCTGGAGGGGGGGGGGCGGATTTCGCCCCCCCCCTATGATCTCGAAAACCACGCAACGTAGCGACAAGCGGGAAACGCCGTTAGATAGCTCGAGACAAGCTCTTTCGAAAGTATTTCGTTAATTTTTTTTTCAGGTCAATATTGAGGTCACCAGAGGTCATCAAGGGTCAGATTTCCAAGTTTTCAAGACTTCGGTTCGAACACACCCAAATATCTCGGGAACTATGATAGTTAGCAGCAAACGGAAAAAAGCAATCGAAAGTCATTGAAAAATGCAATCGACATATGTGTCCTCAGATTTGAGCTCAGGTCAATAGTTTAGGCTCCAGAGGTCATCGAATGTCAAAAAGGTGATTTTGTTTTCAAAACTGTTTTCCCCTAATAACCTTTTACCTAATAAAGATAAAGCAATAATGTTTACGCCATCGCGTGTGTCTTGTCAAGGCGCTTCGAATCATATTCATGGTGACCTGGTTAGGTCAACTGATAAATTTGACCTCAGGTCAAGGTCAAGTGGTGACCCAAGTTGGTCATGTTGCATATTGGGAGACGTGTCTCAACGAGACAAACATATTGGTACCGTTTTCTCTTCTCTATCTTCATTATGTCGATAGTTATTGATAAAACCGTGTTGGCGGTCACCAAATTGACCTGACCTTAGGTCACCGATATTAGAAATCCGAGATAAACAAATTGTTGGTATCTATGACCTTATGAAGTCCTGCAAGATTGAAACCGATCGGCGTAAAACTGTGGCTGTGGTACTACTTCAAACGTTTTGGAGTTGAGGTCATCACGTGACCTGGTCTGGTGACCTGACCTGAGATGACCTGAGGCCAATAATTTTACATAATGCGGGAAGTTCATTTCTAAACAGGTATAAAAAACGGCGGCGCTGCGCGCCGCCGTTTTTACGCTATCCTCGAAAAACCGGAGGGGTGGGCGGATTTCGCCCCCCCCCCTCCAGGGCGCGTGTTAATGCTCGCGATGAATTCAGCTGTGGTTTCAGCGTGTCGGTCGTCCCTTGTGCAGTGTGAGACCTGATTCGGTTTCCTCTGCCGTCAGCTGGGACAGGCGCTAGAGTTCCTGCACAGCGATGTGAAGCTGCTGCACCGTAACGTGTGTCCCGAGTCGGTGGTCATCAACAAGTCAGGTGCCTGGAAACTGGCCGGCTTCGAGTTTTGCCAGGCCAACAAGGCGCCAGCGGATCAGCCGGTATGTGACCACCGCTGGTGGTGACACTGTGACCGACTGGCGGCTCCGTCATCTCCCCTCCGACCACGCAACCCCGACAGCCGTCTGACCGTGCTGTCCTGTCCTGTCCGACAGCCGTCTGACCGTGCTGTCCTGTCCTGTCCGACAGCCGTCTGACCGTGCTGTTCTGTCCTGTCCGACAGCCGTCTGACCGTCCTGTCCTGTCCTGTCCGACAGCCGTCTGACCGTGCTGTTCTGTCCTGTCCGACAGCCGTCTGACCGTCCTGTCCTGTCCTGTCCTGTCCTGTCCTGTCCTGTCCTGTCCTGTCTTGTCCGACAGCCGTCTGACCGTGCTGTCCTGTTCTGTCCGACAGCCGTCTGACCGTGCTGTTCTGGCCTGTCCGACAGCCGTCTGACCGTGCTGTCCTGTTCTGTCCGATAGCCGTCTGACCGTGCTGTTCTGTCCTGTCCGACAGCCGTCTGACCGTGCTGTCCTGTCCTGTCCTGTCCGACAGCCGTCTGACCGTGTTGTTCTGTCCGACAGCCGTCTGACCGTGCTGTCCTGTCCGACAGCCGTCTGACCGTGCTGTTCTGTCCTGTCCGACAGCCGTCTGACCGTGCTGTCCTGTCCTGTCCTGTTCGACAGCCGTCTGACCGTGTTGTTCTGTCCTGTCCGACAGCCGTCTGACCGTGCTGTCCTGTCCGACAGCCGTCTGACCGTGCTGTTCTATCCTGTCCAACAGCCGTCTGACCGTGCTGTTCTGTCCTGTCCGACAGCCGTCTGACCGTGCTGTTCTGTCCTGTCCGACAGCCGTCTGACCGTGCTGTCCTGTCCGACAGCCGTCTGATCGTACTGTTCTGTCCTGTCCGACAGCCGTCTGACCGTGCTGTTCTGGCCTGTCCGACAGCCGTCTGACCGTGCTGTCCTGTTCTGTCCGACAGCCATCTGACCGTGCTGTTCTGTCCTGTCCGACAGCCGTCTGACCGTGCTGTCCTGTCCTGTCCTGTCCGATAGCCGTCTGACCGTGCTGTCCTGTCCTGTCCTGTCCGACAGCCGTCTGACCGTGCCGTCCTGTCCTGTCCTGTCCGACAGCCGTCTGACCGTGCTGTCCTGTCCTGTCCTGTCCTGTCCTGTCCGACAGCCGTCTGACTGTGCTGTCATGTCCTGTCCTGTCCGACAGCCGTCTGACCGTGCTGTCCTGTGCTGTCCTGTGCTGTCCTGTCCGACAGCCGTCTGACCGTGCTGTCCTGTCCGACAGCCGTCTGGCCGTGCTGTTCTGTCCTGTCCGACAGCCGTCTGACCGTGCTGTCCTGTCCTGTCCGACAGCCGTCTGGCCGTGCTGTCGTGTCCTGTCCGACAGCCGTCTGACCGTGCTGTCCTGTCCTGTCCGACAGCCGTCTGACCGTGCTGTCCTGTCCTGTCCGACAGCCGTCTGACCGTCCTGTCCTGTCCTGTCCGACAGCCGTCTGACCGTGCTGTTCTGGCCTGTCCGACAGCCGTCTGACCGTGCTGTCCTGTTCTGTCCGACAGCCATCTGACCGTGCTGTTCTGTCCTGTCCGACAGCCGTCTGACCGTGCTGTCCTGTCCTGTCCTGTCCGACAGCCGTCTGACCGTGCTGTCCTGTGCTGTCCTGTGCTGTCCTGTCCGACAGCCGTCTGACCGTGCTGTCCTGTCCGACAGCCGTCTGGCCGTGCTGTTCTGTCCTGTCCGACAGCCGTCTGACCGTGCTGTCCTGTCCTGTCCGACAGCCGTCTGGCCGTGCTGTCGTGTCCTGTCCGACAGCCGTCTGACCGTGCTGTCCTGTCCTGTCCGACAGCCGTCTGACCGTGCTGTTCTGTCCTGTCCGACAGCCGTCTGACCGTGCTGTCCTGTCCGACAGCCGTCTGGCCGTGCTGTTCTGTCCTGTCCGACAGCCGTCTGACCGTCCTGTCCTGCCCGACAGCCGTCTGACCGTCCTGTCCTGTCCGACAGCCGTCTGACCGTGCTGTCCTGTCCTGTCCGACAGCCGTCTGACCGTGCTGTTCTGTCCTGTCCGACAGCTGTCTGACCGTGCTGTCCTGTCCTGTCCGACAGCCGTCTGACCGTGCTGTCCTGTCCTTTCCGACAGCCGTCTGACCGTGCTGTCCTGTCCTGTCCGACAGCCGTCTGACCGTCCTGTCCTGTCCGACAGCCGTCTGACCGTCCTGTCCTGTCCTGTCCGACAGCCGTCTGATCGTGCTGTTCTGTCCTGTCCGACAGCCGTCTGACCGTGCTGTCCTGTCCTGTCCGACAGCCGTCTGACCGTGCTGTCCTGTCCTGTCCGACAGCCGTCTGACCGTGCTGAGCTGTCCTGTCCGACAGCCGTCTGAACGTGCTGTCCTGTCCTGTCCGACAGCCGTCTGACCGTGCTGTTCTGTCCTGTCCGACAGCCGTCTGACCGTGCTGTCCTGTCCTGTCCGACAGCCGTCTGACCGTCCTGTCCTGTCCGACAGCCGTCGTGGCCGGTGCCGGAGTACGATCCGGACGTTCACCCTCTGGCTCAGCCGTCGCTGGACTTCATGTGTCCCGAGTCAGCGCTGTGCCTGGCGCACACGCCCTACTCTGACATGTACAGTCTGGCGGCGCTGGTGTACGCCGTGTTCACCCGCGGCGGCACCGTGTTCAACTGCGCCGCCGACTGGTACGCCTACAAAAAGGCCGTGAACGAGGTGAGTGACACAATACCTGCTAGCATTGGTAAACAGAGGTGTCAATCTTGGGAGAAATGACTTCATTTGTGCCACTGCTGACTGCATTGCCCAGGGTTTCTACAATGATGCTGTCATGTGTAAGAAACATTGCCCAGGGTTTCTACAATGATGCTGTCATGTGTAAGAAACATTGCCCAGGGTTTCTACAATGATGGTGTCAGGTGTAAGAAACATTGCCCAGGGTTTCTACAATGATGGTGTCAGGTGTAAGAAGCATTGCCCAGGGTTTCTACAATGATGCTGTCATGTGTAAGAAACATTGCCCAGGGTTTCTACAATGATGCTGTCATGTGTAAGAAACATTGCCCAGGGTTTCTACAATGATGGTGTCAGGTGTAAGAAACATTGCCCAGGGTTTCTACAATGATGCTGTCATGTGTAAGAAACATTGCCCAGGGTTTTATAATGATGCTGTCAGGTGTAAGAAACATTGCCCAGGGTTTCTACAATGATGCTGTCATGTGTAAGAAACATTGTCCAGGGTTTTATAATGATGCTGTCAGGTGTAAGAAACATTGCCCAGGGTTTCTACAATGATGGTGTCAGGTGTAAGAAACATTGCCCAGGGTTTCTACAATGATGGTGTCAGGTGTAAGAAACATTGCCCAGGGTTTCTACAATGATGCTGTCATGTGTAAGAAACATTGCCCAGGGTTTCTACAATGATGGTGTCAGGTGTAAGAAACATTGCCCAGGGTTTCTACAATGATGGTGTCATGTGTAAGAAACATTGCCCAGGGTTTCTAGAATGATGCTGTCATGTGTAAGAAACATTGCCCAGGGTTTCTACAATGATGGTGTCAGGTGTAAGAAACATTGCCCAGGGTTTCTACAATGATGGTGTCAGGTGTAAGAAACATTGCCCAGGGTTTCTACAATGATGGTGTCAGGTGTAAGAAACATTGCCCAGGGTTTCTACAATGATGGTGTCAGGTGTAAGAAACATTGCCCAGGGTTTCTACAATGATGCTGTCATGTGTAAGAAACATTGCCCAGGGTTTCTACAATGATGGTGTCAGGTGTAAGAAACATTGCCCAGGGTTTCTACAATGATGCTGTCATGTGTAAGAAACATTGCCCAGGGTTTTATAATGATGCTGTCAGGTGTAAGCAACATTGCCCAGGGTTTCTACAATGATGCTGTCAGGTGTAAGAAACATTGCCCAGGGTTTCTACAATGATGGTGTCAGGTGTAAGAAACATTGCCCAGGGTTTCTACAATGATGCTGTCATGTGTAAGAAACATTGCCCAGGGTTTTATAATGATGCTGTCAGGTGTAAGAAACATTGCCCAGGGTTTCTACAATGATGCTGTCATGTGTAAGAAACATTGCCCAGGGTTTTATAATGATGCTGTCAGGTGTAAGAAACATTGCCCAGGGTTTCTACAATGATGCTGTCATGTGTAAGAAACATTGCCCAGGGTTTTATAATGATGCTGTCAGGTGTAAGAAACATTGCCCAGGGTTTCTACAATGATGGTGTTAGGTGTAAGAAACATTGCCCAGGGTTTCTACAATGATGGTGTCAGGTGTAAGAAACATTGCCCAGGGTTTCTACAATGATGGTGTCAGGTGTAAGAAACATTGCCCAGGGTTTCTACAATGATGCTGTCATGTGTAAGAAACATTGCCCAGGGTTTCTACAATGATGGTGTCAGGTGTAAGAAACATTGCCCAGGGTTTCTACAATGATGCTGTCATGTGTAAGAAACATTGCCCAGGGTTTCTACAATGATGGTGTCAGGTGTAAGAAACATTGCCCAGGGTTTCTACAATGATGGTGTCAGGTGTAAGAAACATTGCCCAGGGTTTTATAATGATGCTGTCATGTGTAAGAAACATTGTCCAGGGTTTCTACAATGATGGTGTCAGGTGTAAGAAACATTGCCCAGGGTTTCTACAATGATGCTGTCATGTGTAAGAAACATTGCCCAGGGTTTCTACAATGATGGTGTCAGGTGTAAGAAACATTGCCCAGGGTTTCTACAATGATGGTGTCAGGTGTAAGAAACATTGCCCAGGGTTTCTACAATGATGGTGTCAGGTGTAAGAAACATTGCCCAGGGTGTCTACTATGATGGTGTCAGGTGTAAGAAACAGTGTTGTATGTTTATGCAAATATGCATGCTGATGGAGCAGTGTCCACCTGTATAAGGCATCGATCTGAGTTGCCACTGCCGTGCGGGGCGGTGTACATACGCCCGGGTACATACCAGCGGCCTGAACTGCCCACACGGCCCTGCTGTTTTGTCTGTTCTGTCTGGCTGGCTCCGTCCCTCTATTCAGCCGTATTGTTGTCTTGGGTTACCATCCGTGATGTTTAAGAAGCAGGAGCTGAAACATTTGATAAACCTCATACAGTGTGTCCGCATGAAACGTGTACTCGGGTTGTCATCAATAACGTTTGTATTAAACACCACACAGTAATTATTTGTATATCCTTGTATTGGCAAGAAAATCGCAAAACATGACCTCTATAACGTTGGCAAGTAAAATATTATGCTGCCCCTCAACGAAAAAGCGGTATTTCCACAAGGCCGAAATGATATGTTGTTAGTATTGGTGGTATTATTCATATTAACACCGTTCAGTCCTCGGAGTCGCGGGATGGCCATTGAACTTCCCTAACATTTCTTGTTTTAGTACAACATCCAAACTGCTCCACCGATTGACACAACTTTTGAAGAAGACAAAAACGGCTTGTTCCGACATAGATTTGATTTTGGCGAATGTACAGGTTCAGAGCTATAAACAACGATCGTCGAATTTACCGATGCAGATAGATATTTAATTCATGACAAATCCATAAAACATGGGTTTTCATTGTCACACGTGTCAGCCAGGTAATAATCAGAGGCGAAGTTCAACAGCAGCACTCAGCACCAACTACGTATCGCCATACTGCAAACTGAGGAGATGTCTGGCCAGTCTGAATTGTACTGCTCTCTGAGGAGATGTCTGGCCAGTCTGAATTGTACTGCTCTCTGAGGAGATGTCTGGCCAGTCTGAATTGTACTGCTCTCTGAGATGTCTGGCCAGTCTGAATTGTACTGGATGAGGGGGCAAGGGCTTTGGGAGATGCCTACAGAAGTGTCATTCAGGGAAACTAGGTAGGAGGGGGGGGGGGGTTCGGGGACGCTAGTACTAGGGCATCAGGAAGTAAGCATTGGTAGAAGTTCATGTCAGAATAGGACAGTAGATCATAATTCCCTCAGAATTAGTAGAGTCAGCTCAAAGTATAAGATCACATGTGTGTTGCTGAATGCCCAAAGTATTAGGTCTAAATTTGATGAGTTTGAGTGTTATGTTGCCCTTGAAAAGCCTGATATCATTTGTGTAACCGAGACATGGGTTAGTGAGGGGTATAATAGGGATAGGCTACAGGATTTCGAGTTACAAGGGTATAACATGTTCTCATACTGCAGAGAATCACGGCAGGGGGGCGGAGTGTTTGTATATGTAAATAGCTTGTACTGCACTACTAGAGTTGATGATTCTAGTAAAGTAAAAGAAGTAGAATCAATCTGGCTTGACATTAAAATTGGTACAGGAAACAGAGGAAGGTTGAGGATAGGTGCATTTTACAGACCAGGGAATCTTCCAAGGAACTCCCAAGCTGAAACAGACCAAGATATTTGTGAGGAAATACGTAGGAACTTTCGGGCTCAGTGTCTTATTATGGGAGATTTTAACTTAAGAGGATACGAAAGTATAGCAGAGGAAACAAATGAGTGTAGGTTGTATAGGCAAATCTTTGAAGAGGAGCTTTTCATGCATCAGTTTGTAACAGAGCCAACCAGACATTGTTCCATTCTAGACCTTGTATTCTCAGACAACAGTGATCTAGTTAGTGACATAAGTATTTGTGAAGGTCTAGGAACCAGTGATCACAATATGGTTAAATTCAATATCTCATCAGAAATGAGGCCCAAAGATAACCTTATTATGGTTCCAAACTTCAGCCGGGCTGATTTTGATGGTATTAGAAATGACCTTGCACAGATAAAATGGAACGTTGAGTTGGCAGGTTTAGATGCATGTGAGGCCTGGAATGTTTTCAAAGCTAGATTAAGCCAAATTCAGAATCGGCATATACCCCTCAGGCACAAACGTAACAGAACCAAGGGCAAACCAGTTTGGCTTACCCCAGAAGTAAGGAGTGCTATACAAGCTAAAAGAAGTGCATTTGGCATTTTGAAGGGATCTTCACTAGATATAAATCAGAAGGCCTACCAGAATGCAAGAAATTCAGTTAAGAAAAAGGTCAGAGCAGCTAAAAGGGCAAAGGAACATGATTTAGCTAGACATTGTAATGCAGATAGTAAGAAGTTCTTCAGTTTTTATAAGTTCAGTACAGTTTCCAAAAATATAGGTCCATTTAAGGTAGATGATGTGTTAGTTAGCAAGGACAGTGAAACGGTTGAAGTGTTTAAAGATCAGTTTCAATCTGTCTTTACTATCGAGGACCAGAGTAGTATTGCAGCACTTCAGCCTGAGCCAGAGACAGAGGAGACTATAGGAGAGCTAGGTGGCATAAGTAGTGAACTTGTTCTAGAATATCTAAAGAAAGTAAGGCCTAACAAGGCAGAAGGACCTGATGAAATCCATGCTAGACTTTTAAGAGAATCTGAAAGGGAGTTGTCGGTTCCATTAGCCATAATATTTTCTAAATCACTCGCAGATAGTAAAATTCCACTTGATTGGAAAAGAGCAAATGTTGTTCCTATTCATAAAAAGGGAGATAGAAGTAAAGAGGAAAACTATAGACCGGTTAGTCTGACCTCATTAGTCTGCAAGGTGCTTGAATCAATCATCAAAGATAAGATTGTTGAATTCTTGGAGCAAAATGAACTCATCAAGGATACACAGCATGGCTTTAGGAAGGGCCGTTCTTGTTTAACTAATCTTCTGGAGTTTTTGGATGTTGCAACATATAGCTTTGATCAGGGTAAACAGCTAGATGTAGCTTTTCTTGATTTCAGTAAAGCATTTGACAAAGTCCCCCATACAAGACTGGGGTTGCAACTTAAAATTAATGGGATCAGGGGCAAGATTCTGGATTGGATAGAAACGTGGCTTTCAGGACGCCAGCAAAGGGTTATATTCAATGGGTGCCAATCACAATGGAAGGAGGTTCTCAGTGGGGTTCCACAGGGCTCAGTCCTGGGCCCATTGCTTTTTATAATATTTGTGAATGCAATTGAGAACAGTATAGACAGCAAAGTCTTGAAATTTGCAGACGATCTAAAAGTTGTCAGGATTATTAGAGGAAAACATGATCAGGATGTTTTTCAATCAGATCTGGACAAGCTAGTTGAGTGGTCTGAAGCATGGCAGATGAAATTCAATTTGAGTAAATGTAAGATTATGCACGCTGGACGGGTTAGCAGTAAACATAGGTATGAAATGGGTGGGCAGAAAATGGAGCAGATTGAAAAGGAAAGAGATTTAGGTGTCGTGGTAAACAATAGACTATCAGCGTCAGACCAGGTTGTAGAAGCTAGGAAAAAGGCACTTAGAATGCTAGGGGCCATTAACAGAAATGTTTCCTACAAGAGTGAAAAGGTAATAACAAAACTGTATTGTGCATACGTTAGACCACATTTGGAGTATTGTGTACAAGCCTGGTCTCCAACATATGAGAAAGATTGCTGGTTGTTAGAAAGAGTTCAAAAAAGGGCAACAAAAATGGTTAATTGTCTTGGTAGTTTACCTTATGAAGATAGATTAAAGAAATTGGGTATGTTTTCACTTAGATATAGAAGGCTAAGAGGAGATCTAATTGAAGTCTTCAAATTTGTAAATAGTCAGCATTCTGGATATTTAAAGGGTATGTTTGAGTTCAATAGGGAAAATCGAGGTAGAGGTCATCAGCATAAACTCATTATGAAACAAAGTAGGACTAGGCTACGACAGTCATTTTTCAGTAGAAGGGTTGTAGGACATTGGAATATGCTACCAGGGGATGTCGCTGATGCAGTGACACTTGCTTCCTTCAAAATTAGATTAGATAAATACTTTACAGAGAAGGGATTAGTTCATAAATACTCGTGGGATTAGCCTTCTTTTATGCAGGTAGAGTAAGGTGATTTGAAGGGGCGAGACTGGTGGAGGGGGGGGGGGGGGGTGGGGTGGGGTGCAACCTCGGATGGGCCCCAAGAGGCTCTTTGTTGCACTTTTCTTTTATGTCTTTTTATGTCTTTACTGCTCTTTGAGGAGATGTCTGGCCAGTCTGAATTGTACTGCTCTTTGAGGAGATGTCTGGCCAGTCTGAATTGTCGCGTGTTGACGTCAATCGCGAGACGGTCATAGTGACGCGCAGCACCGTAACGGAGGCGCCGCCGCCGGCGGGCGAGTCCCTGTCTCGGGCGCGTATCCTCGGTGCCACGTGCTGGTCGACAGCGCGCCTCTGGTACCGGTGCCACGCAGTGATGTCGATAGTTTTAGCGATGTCCTCCGGTCTGCCCGTGGTAGTGGTCATGTGAACCATACAGATCTGGTAATACTTGGGAAGATCCGCGACATCGAGCCAACGCAAACGTCGCGTAGTACGTCATGGATGTGTTCATATTTTCGAAGGCCACTGATGACACGGGCACCAGTTTAGCAGGTTTACCAAGTTAAGGAGTTTCAGTGTCTACTGTTTATGCTAAAATCCTTTGGCACCTGCATATCTTTAGAACGTGCGACTTTGACAATACAATAATCCGCTGGTCATCACAGAACGTCGTGGTCTGCTCCTCTGATCTGACAGTCTGTGGCTGTGCGAGGCAGCTGAAGCGGCTGCCACCCATGCTCCTCTGGTCTGACAGTCTGTCTGTGCGAGGCAGCTGAAGCGGCTGCCACCCATGCTCCTCTGATCTGACAGTCTGTGGCTGTGTGCTGTGTCTGTGCGAGACAGCTGAAGCGGCTGCCACCCATGCTCCTCTGATCTGACAGTCTGTCTGTGTGCTGTGTCTGTGCGTGACAGCTGAAGCGGCTGCCACCCATGCTCCTCTGATCTGACAGTCTGTGGCTGTGTGCTGTGTCTGTGCGAGACAGCTGAAGCGGCTGCCACCCATGCTCCTCTGATCTGACAGTCTGTGGCTGTGTGCTGTGTCTGTGCGAGGCAGCTGAAGCGGCTGCCACCCATGCTCCTCTGATCTGACAGGCTGTCTGTGTGCTATGTCTGCGAGGCAGCTGAAGCGGCTGCCACCCATGCTCCTCTGATCTGACAGGCTGTCTGTGTGCTATGTCTGCGAGGCAGCTGAAGCGGCTGCCACCCATGCTCCTCTGATCTGACAGGCTGTCTGTGTGCTATGTCTGCGAGGCAGCTGAAGCGGCTGCCACCCATGCTCCTCTGATCTGGCAGTCTGTGTCTGTGTGCTATGTCTGCGAGACAACTGAAGCGGCTGCCACCCATGCTCCTCTGATCTGACAGTCTGTCTGTGTGCTATGTCTGTGCGAGGCAGCTGAAGCGGCTGCCACCCAGTCGGCTGGAGTCGGTACCCTCCGAGCTGAGAGGAACGGTGAAGCTCATGTTGAATGTGGCACCAGACCTGAGACCAGATGCTCACCAGTTCGCCAAGGTAAGTTGGGACACCCACCAGTCCATCAAGGTAGACTGGAACACCCACCAGTTCACCAAGGTAGGCTGGGATGCCCACCAGTTCACCAAGGTAGGCTGGAACATCCACCAGTTCACCAAGGTAGGCTGAGATAACCACCAGTTCACCAAGGTAGGCTGAGATACCCACCAGTTCACCTAGGTAGGCTGAGATAACCACCAGTTCACCAAGGTAGGCTGAAATAACCACCAGTTCACCAAGGTAGGCTGAGATACCCACCAGTTCACCAAGGTAGGCTGGGATACCCACCAGTTCACCAAGGTAGGCTGAGATACCCACCAGTTCACCAAGGTAGGCTGAGATGCCCACCAGTTCACCAAGGTAGGCTGGAACATCCACCAGTTCACCAAGGTAGGCTGAGATAACCACCAGTTCACCAAGGTAGGCTGGAATACCCACCAGTTCACCAAGGTAGGCTGGAACATCCACCAGTTCACCAAGGTAGGCTGAGATAACCACCAGTTCACCAAGGTAGGCTGAGATACCCACCAGTTCACCTAGGTAAGCTGAGATAACCACCAGTTCACCAAGGTAGGCTGAAATAACCCCCAGTTCACCAAGGTAGGCTGAGATACCCACCAGTTCACCAAGGTAGGCTGGGATACCCACCAGTTCACCAAGGTAGGGTGAGATACCCACCAGTTCACCAAGGTAGGCTGAGATACCCACCAGTTCACCAAGGTAGGCTGCAATAACCACCAGTTCACCGAGGTAGGCTGAGATACCCACCAGTTCACCAAGGTAGGCTGATATACCCACCAGTTCACCAAGGTAGGCTGGAACATCCACCAGTTCACCAAGGTAGGCTGAGATAACCACCAGTTCACCAAGGTAGGCTGGAATACCCACCAGTTCACCAAGGTAGGCTGGAATACCCACCAGTTCACCAAGGTAGGCTGGAATACCCACCAGTTCACCAAGGTAGGCTGGGATACCCACCAGTTCACCAAGGTAGGCTGAAATATCCACCAGTTCACTAAGGTAGGCTGAGATACCCACCAGTTCACCAAGGTAGGCTGAGATACCCACCAGTTCACCAAGGTAGGCTGGAACATCCACCAGTTCACCAAGGTAGGCTGAGATAACCACCAGTTCACCAAGGTAGGCTGGAACATCCACCAGTTCACCAAGGTAGGCTGGAACATCCACCAGTTCACCAAGGTAGGCTGAGATACCCACCAGTTCACCAAGGTAGGCTGAGATAACCACCAGTTCACCAAGGTAGTCTGGAACATCCACCAGTTCACCAAGGTAGGCTGGAACATCCACCAGTTCACCAAGGTAGGCTGAGATACCCACCAGTTCACCAAGGTAGGCTGAGATAACCACCAGTTCACCAAGGTAGGCTGAAATAACCACCAGTTCACCAAGGTAGGCTGAGATACCCACCAGTTCACCAAGGTAGGCTGGGATACCCACCAGTTCACCAAGGTAGGCTGGAACATTCACCAGTGCACCAAGGTAGGCTGAGATAACTACCAGTTCACCAAGGTAGGCTGGGATACCCACCAGTTCATCAAGGTAGGCTGGGATACCCACCAGTTCACCAAGGTAGGCTGAGATAACCACCAGTTCACCAAGGTAGGCTGAGATAACCACCAGTTCACCAAGGTAGGCTGGGATACACACCAGTTCACCAAGGTAGGCTGGGATACCCACCAGTTCACCAAGGTAGGCTGAGATAACCACCAGTTCACCAAGGTAGGCTGGGATACCCACCAGTTCACCAAGGTAGGCTGAAATAACCACCAGTTCCCCAAGGTATGCTGAAATACCCACCAGTTCAGCAAGGTAGGCTGGGATACCCACCAGTTCACCAAGGTAGGCTGAAATAACCACCAGTTCACCAAGGTAGGCTGGGATACCCACCAGTTCACCAAGGTAGGCTGAGATAACCACCAGTTCGCCAAGGTAGGCTGGGATACCCACCAGTTCACCAAGGTAGGCTGAGATAACCACCAGTTCACCAAGGTAGGCTGAGATACCCACCAGTTTACCAAGGTAGACTGGAACATCCACCAGTTCACCAAGGTAGGCTGAGATAACCACCAGTTCACCAAGGTAGGCTGGGATACCCACCAGTTCACCAAGGTAGGCTGGGATACCCACCAGTTCACCAATGTAGGCTGGGATACCCACCAGTTCACCAAGGTAGGCTGAAATAACCACCAGTTCACCAAGGTAGGCTGAGATAACCACCAGTGCACCAAGGTAGGCTGGGATACCCACCAGGTCACCAAGGTAGGCTGAGATAACCACCAGTTCACCAAGGTAGGCTGGAACATCCACCAGTTCACCAAGGTAGGCTAGGATACCCACCAGTTCACCAAGGTAGGCTGAGATAACCACCAGTTCACCAAGGTAGGCTGGGATACCCACCAGTTCACCAAGGTAGGCTGAGATAACCACCAGTTCACCAAGGTAGGTTGTAACATCCACCAGTTCACCAAGGTAGGCTGGGATACCCACCAGTTCACCAAGGTAGGCTGAGATACCCACCAGTTCACCAAGGTAGGCTGGGATACCCACCAGTTCACCAAGGTAGGCTGAAATAACCACCAGTTCACCAAGGTAGGCTGAGATAACCACCAGTTCACCAAGGTAGGTTGTAACATCCACCAGTGCACCAAGGTAGGCTGGGATACCCACCAGTTCACCAAGGTAGGCTGAGATACCCACCAGTTCACCAAGGTAGGCTGGGATACCCACCAGTTCACCAAGGTAGGCTGAAATAACCACCAGTTCACCAAGGTAGGCTGAGATAACCACCAGTTCACCAAGGTAGGCTGAGATAACCACCAGTTCACCAAGGTAGGCTGGAACATCTACCAGTTCACCAAGGTAGGCTGGAATACCCACCAGTTCACCAAGGTAGGCTGGGATACCCACCAGTTCACCAAGGTAGGCTGAGATACCCACCAGTTCACCAAGGTAGGCTGGGATACCCACCAGTTCACCAAGGTAGGCTGAGATAACCACCAGTTCACCAAGGTAGGCTGAAACATCCACCAGTTCACCAAGGTAGGCTGAGATACCCACCAGTTCACCAAGGTAGGCTGGGATACCCACCAGTTCACCAAGGTAGGCTGAGATAACCACCAGTTCACCAAGGTAGGCTGGAACATCCACCAGTTCACCAAGGTAGGCTGGGACATCCACCAGTTCACCAAGACTGTCCGGAGCTCCCACCAGTACACAATGACATGCATGTTTTGTTATTGTTATGTCAAGTATAACAATGTTCATCGGACGGGCAGTTGTCAGTGGGGTGAAGTACATTTTTAGTCTAGGCAAGATATCCGATTTAGCATGGGAACCTGGACATTGGCCAGTGAACATAGCTCGCATCTGGTGCGGCACCGTTCTAAAGCGAACTAATTGTGCCACCATTGGCCAACATTGCGGTAGCTCACACCACCAAGTGTACGTGCTTCCACGGTGTGATACGGGGTATGCTCAGCCGCAAATAAGACCAGCCGGAACTGGCAACCAGATGCTGATGACGAGTCCTGCACCTACCATATAGTTATGTATGGTACATCATTCTCATTCGATACATGTGTTGTCATGAACCCACATCGTGCAAAGTGCGGAATGGCATATTTTGGCAATACTAACCTAATTTCGTTTTATTCCGAGACAAACCTAAAGGCTCGAATACAAATCAAGATTGTGCCTATGATGCGTAGTGATGCTACCTATATTCATATGCGTAGTAACAGGGGGGGGGGGGGGAGGCGGCCTATGGCTCCCTCATTTTTCGGCCATTTTTTGCTAAATTTTGTATTTTGCTTGGTGAGGATTTGGTTTAATGGCATGAGGTGAGAAGAGAGAAAAAAATAGGGGAGACAAAAATAGAGTATAGAAAAATAGCGAAACAAATATTTTCATCAGAGAGAGAGAAAAAATAGGGGATTGGGTTTCTCCCAAGACGAGATAAAGGTTTCACTGGCCCCTCACTTTTCTTGACGTTCGCACATCCCTGCCTATATGCATGCAAAGTTTGGCCAGCACAGCTTGATGGATGCGTGCGGTGGGTCGGCTAATGCTGGTGGTGGTCTGTATCCTTTTAAAATCCTTAATTATGAGAGATATTTTCGACAACGCAAAACATTTAATACAGCTCTTAAAACATTAGTCACGCACTTTTAGTACAGGGATTTTGAGTACCACACCTCTCTCCAGTGTCACCAGCATCGCTATGGGTACTTACTTCACGTCACCTCACCGCAAAAGTGACCTCCATGCAAATCGCGCCATAGGAATATCCAGGGGTGTTAAGTACCAACTCACTACATAAAGTTGGCGCCAAAATATGCCCTCTTAGAAATTGCCTCGGGGCCGAAAATATCCGATTTTGACCAAATGTTTTTTTTTCTTCTGTGTGGTCATCAATTATGTAATGAGTAGTGCATCACTACCCATATGTTTTGAATTGGCTGCCAAGTTTATTTTTCTATCATTGCTAAATGCTACTAGCTGCCAACCCTCGATACCACCCGTCATCAACCTTGGGCCAAGATCTACTAGGCCCATTTTTCTCAGATCGTTCTCACTACTCGCCAAAAAAGTGTCCTGCAAATTGAAATGTCTTTTATGCTGGGAGCCACCTACGCGGACGGAGCCACTTATATTGTTTTAACATAGGGGGCCGCCGGACGACTGCTACAATTTTAACAGCGGCCCCACGAATCGTGAAATTTTGGAATACACCTCGCCTGGCCCTTGAGAAATTGTCTTGGTGCATAGCGTTTTATGAAACCGTGCTGACCCAACTTTGCATGAATATAGGTAAAATCGCTACGCATCACAGAGACAGACACTAGCTTGTTTTGTATTCGAGCCTTTCATTTTGGCACAGGATCAAACGAAACCAAGTCATTATGGCCAGAATATGCCAATGGGGCACCACAATTGAAGCTATTGTAGGTGGCGCTGATGATCAACTGTTACCAAGCGGACCGGCGGCTGTGCAGTGTGCGTCCAGAGTGTAGGGTGCATTGTTTACAGCGGTGTTTTGAAGGGGTTAGAGTGGTACAGACTACGGATGTGTTCAAACTTATACGATATGTTGGTGTCTATGAGTGTATTCGAAACCTGAAAGCATGTCTCGCGGAGGTCAATCGTTTGACCTCGGGAGGTCAAAGAGTGCCCGCGAGGTCAAATATCGGGCAGCACATACAATTTTCCCTAAAGTACGTATCGAAGTCGTTTCAACGGCTAAATATTCCCACCAGCCTATAGACGGTGCACAACGAGTGATCTGACCGCCCCTGGTCACCGGTTGACCTCAGGACACAACATAAGTTATTATCTATATTACTATTTGATAAGCGTCTGTCTGTCTGTCTGTCTGTCTGTCTGTCTGTCTGTCTGTCTGTCTGTCTGTCTGTCTGTCTGTCTGTCTGTCTGTCTGTCTGTCTGTCTGTCTGTCTGTCTGTCTGTCTGTCTGTCTGTCTGTCTGTCTGTCTGTCTGTCTGTCTGTCTGTCTGTCTGTCTGTCTGTCTGTCTGTCTGTCTGTCTGTCTGTCTGTCTGTCTGTCTGTCTGTCTGTCTGTCTGTCTGTCTGTCTGTCTGTCTGTCTGTCTGTCTGTCTGTCTGTCTGTCTGTCTGTCTGTCTGTCTGTCTGTCTGTCTGTCTGTCTGTCTGTCTGTCTGTCTGTCTGTCTGTCTGTCTGTCTGTCTGTCTGTCTGTCTGTCTGTCTGTCTGTTGTCTATCTGTATGTCTATCTGTCTGTCTATCTGTCTGTCTATCTGTCTGTCTATCTGTCTGTCTATCTGTCTGTCTATCTGTCTGTCTGTCTATCTGTCTATCTGTCTGTCTATATGTCTGTATATATGTCTGTCTATCTGTCTATCTATATGTCTGTCTATCTGTCTATCTGTCTGTCTATATGTCTGTCTATGTGTCTGTCTATGTGTCTGTCTATCTGTCTGTCTATCTGTCTGTCTATCTGTCTGTCTATCTGTCTGTCTATCTGTCTGTCTATCTGTCTGTCTATCTGTCTGTCTATCTGTCTGTCTATCTGTCTGTCTATCTGTCTGTCTATCTGTCTGTCTATCTGTCTGTCTATCTGTCTGTCTATCTGTCTGTCTATCTGTCTGTCTATCTGTCTGTCTATCTGTCTGTCTATCTGTCTGTCTATCTGTCTGTCTATCTGTCTGTCTATCTGTCTGTCTATCTGTCTGTCTATCTGTCTGTCTATCTGTCTGTCTATCTGTCTGTCTATCTGTCTGTCTATCTGTCTGTCTATCTGTCTGTCTATCTGTCTGTCTATCTGTCTGTCTATCTGTCTGTCTATCTGTCTGTCTATCTGTCTGTCTATCTGTCTGTCTATCTGTCTGTCTATCTGTCTGTCTATCTGTCTGTCTATCTGTCTGTCTATCTGTCTGTCTATCTGTCTGTCTATCTGTCTGTCTATCTGTCTGTCTATCTGTCTGTCTATCTGTCTGTCTATCTGTCTGTCTATCTGTCTGTCTATCTGTCTGTCTGTCTATCTGTCTGTCTATCTGTCTGTCTATCTGTCTGTCTATCTGTCTGTCTATCTGTCTGTCTATCTGTCTGTCTATCTGTCTGTCTATCTGTCTGTCTATCTGTCTGTCTATCTGTCTGTCTATCTGTCTGTCTATCTGTCTGTCTATCTGTCTGTCTATCTGTCTGTCTATCTGTCTGTCTATCTGTCTGTCTATCTGTCTGTCTATCTGTCTGTCTATCTGTCTGTCTATCTGTCTGTCTATCTGTCTGTCTATCTGTCTGTCTATCTGTCTGTCTATATGTCTGTCTATCTATCTGTCTGTCTATCTGTCTGTCTATCTGTCTGTCTATCTGTCTGTCTATCTGTCTGTCTATCTGTCTGTCTATCTGCCTGTCTATCTCCTGTCTATCTGCCTGTCTATCTGTCTGTCTATCTGTCTGTCTATCTGTCTGTCTATCTGTCTGTCTATCTGTCTGTCCATCTGTCTGCCTATCTGTCTGTCTATCTGTCTGTCTATCTGTATGTCTATCTGTATGTCTATCTGTCTGTCTATATGTCTGTCTATCTGTCTGTCTATCTGTCTGTCTATCCCAGCCCCCACCAGTAACAGTTGGCAGTACTCGGGCGTTTGGGCGTTAAAAACCTACTACACCATAGGGTTCCCATGTTAAATCGATGATTTTCAGACGAGGCTGGCTCATAACCTATGGTACATATTTGAAATCCGACTTCGGGACCAGATAGCTACAAGCCTAGGCTACAACGCTTTTATTTACCATATTTCGATATTCTGGGCGTAAAGGGGTTACATGGACTTGGGGGTTAAAAAACGTCGGAACGACCGCTGACCGCTTCCAAATACTACAACTGGTACTGCAATCTATATTACTATTTGATAAGCGTCTGTCTGTCTGTCTCTCCGGAACGAATTTAACACAGTAAAGCGGCAGTTCTACATTGCAGTACCACATTGATATAAGCACGAGATGCACGTGATTTTAAGGTTTTCACACGAGTTTACAGATACTACCGAGTGGTGTATAATTCGTACATTTCCGACGCATTTGATACGATAGTTGCAGACAGTTTTAGGTTGTGCAGTTTTGGGCGAAAGTTTGTGCTGTAACTAACATAAAAGGAGGCGTTAAGAAATATTTTACCTTAAAGGGATTATACGGGTTTCCGTCCTGAAAGTAAATGCACTCTTTTGCAGTTGTATGAGCTTTAAACACGTTTAAGACATATAACAGGGACCTCAATGCTCATTTAGTCCATTATTTCAGAAATTATCAGCGTTAAAACTTGGGCGTTTTTCGAGACTAGTATCAGATAACGAGTACTTGATCGGCACTACTGTCCACAACTTTTATCTTAAAGGGAAATAATGACCTTTTGATTTTGTTAGCAACAATTTCTTAGGCTACCGCTATGGTTTTAAAATTATTTTATTTAAATTTAAGAATTAAATAAAATTATTCCCAAATTAGAAGTTGTAAGTTTGGGAAAAATACAAAACAAGTACCTTGTGTACTTCATGAAGGTCATTGACAAATTCGTCCTTCCCTACCATTGTTAACATCGAGTGCGGCATTTGTGGAGGCTCTGTGACATTTCCGATCAAACTGAGCGCTGCTCGGACACCCGCTAGTAGCGCTTTCGTTCTCCATGGCAACCAGGTGTCAGCCAATCAAAAGCCAGAAAGGGAATTCGTTCTGGCTTTTCATTGGCTCACGCCTGGTTGCCATGGAGAACGAAAGCGCTACTAGCAACAACTCGCCACAATGGTTAAGTGCGCCGAGAAGCATGACAATGCTTTGCAAACAAATCGCCGACGCTAAATAGGTCGCCGTCGATGTGCATCGATGAGCTTCCGATTTAATTGCCCGTTTTGTGTTATTGTTTGTTAGTTTTTTTGGGAAAAATTATTATTTTTCATGATAATATAAAGCATAGTGTTATATACAGCCACAGACAAATTATACAATACTCCTAATGTTGAAAACAAATGAATTTATTTTCAAAAATTGAGGGTCGCAACCACTAACTATGCCGCCGTTGATGTGCATCGATGAGCTTCCGATTTTATTGCCACTTTTTCCAATCGCTGTTAGTTTTAGAAGATCGCCGGGCATATAATCACAACAAGCAGAACGCGCAATATATTTTCCACTCCATTGCGTAAAAAAACAATACCGGGAAAAGCCCGCAGTTTGATGAGGACCAAAAGTACTTGCAAGTACCGGTCGTTAAAAGTGTGGAACGCTTATCAACTTTAACTTGAAATATCTTTCGGCAGGAAAGTTTTCATGCAAAATGTGATGAATTTACAATATATTTTGGTCTCGTCTGGCGATTTCAAGTGCTAACTCCATTTTTGTGGAAAAAGGTCATTATTTCCCTTTAAGATCAATTTTAGAGTTTTGAATTATCTGCAAGTCCTACACTGGATCAAAAAATTATTATGCAATTCAAAACTGACGGGACTTTGTATTACTGCACACTGTTCGTTGAGGTTTTGTGTTTTTGTGGTTTTCTTTTCTCTGGCCTTTAGCGTTGCTAATTTGGTGGTGGCGTATTAATTTTTTGGCATGAAAATTCATGAAAAATATATAATTTTATGGGAAAACTAGGTAACTGCTGCTGTCGTTGGAACAAAACAAGTTTATTTTCTTTCAAATATTGCTTATTTTACCGGAAATATGCCATACGTGAGGTGTTTTTATTAGCATAAAAGAGATGACTGGCTCTGCCTCAGCCGGTCCTGCAGAAAATACGCGGTGGCATCACCGCGCACTTTGGAATGTCCTTACGTGCAGAAGAGGTCATTTCCAGAAAAATGTGGCTACCGTGGGACTTCTACCACCTTTATAAGTACGTTGTACTATGTAACTCAATTATTCTGGGAAAAACCCGTATAATCCCTTAAAAAAAACACAGTTTACGGATACGAGTTTTACATCGCTTCACTCCGGTCGAAAGCCAATCAGATCCGACCACGGATACTACAGTGCCACAACCAATGAGAAGCAACCACGGAATCACTGCGAAACGAAGGTCATCGACATATGGTACGGCATATATCAATGCACATATACGCTAAGCCGGGGTGGAGTTTTCACGGGTTTAACGGGTGTATAACGGGTGCCATAGGTGTTCCACGGGTATAATGGGTGAGTGCCGGCTATAACGGGGTTATCACGTGTTACACAGGAGCACAACGGGTACTACGGGTGTATGTCGGGCACCGTAGGTTTTTGACGGGTACTTCGGGTGTATGACGGGTACAAAAACGTATTATAGGTACGACAGGTGTCACGGGTATTACGGGCTATCAATCCCTTATTGCCTATCACTGGCTTGCACCACCACTTGACACCAGTAATCGCCCAGCGGAGTGGACGGGTTAGCACTAGTATACACTACTTTGACTACTTCGTAGGATATTGAGAATGACCGCTTCCAAATGCTACTACAGGTACTGAAATATACACTACTTCTACTACTACTTCGTGTATTCGCTGGAGTTGAATTCAATAAATACAGATTTAATCTATGGAAATACAAGTTATTGATAGCAAACAATACCTTTAATTTATAATAGACAAAACAATTCCCAGACAAAATAGGTCTTGTCTAATTCATTTGGGTGTTACATTTCTTACTGTTCTACCCGTTGTTCTATTACCCTGGTCTATCCGGTTAGTTATAGTTATCTTGGTCTATCCGGCACCCCTCAGTTTATTCAGGTTAAAAGTCCCATTTAATTCACGTGCTGAATTGGTGCGGATACCTCCATCCCGGAGATGGCAGCTAGCTATGCATAGGACATATGTGGGAGATGGGATAGGTCACCTACGCACCGGAGTTGGTGGGGCGGTGATCCCTTGACGAGTAATAGGTAATTATGTCCTATGCAGTTCCAGTTCCAGTCCAGTTAATTAACATGCTGAATTGGTGCGAATACCTCCATCCCGGAGATGCCAGCTAATCGTCCAGCGGAGTGGACGGGTTAGCACTAGTTTTGGCCTATGGGAGAATGACGGGGTACCGCATATTTCCCCCAAAAAAATCACTTAGAGCACTCATTCCACCACCATAGTCTTCCCTTTATCCCACCGATGGTGCACAATGCAAGACTTGACTTATCCAGGTCACCGTTTGACCTCAGGTCACCTGGAAAGGCGCTAATGTCGATTTAACCAGCCGTCCAAATACGTATTCGTTGTTTCCCGACCGATTGTGTTCAAACTTACCTTCGGTGGGTTAAAGGGAAGGCGATGGTGGCAGAATGGTTTCTCCAAGTGATTTTTGGGAAAACATTATGCGGTACACCGTCATTCTCTCATAGGCCATAATGGTAACTTATGTTGTGACCTGAGATCAACCGGTGATCATGGGCGGTCAGACCACTCGTTGTGAACCGTCTATATGCTAGTGTGAATATTTAGCCGTTGAAACAACTTCGATTAGTACTTTAGGGCAAAAGTTATGCGGTACCCAATATTTGACATCACGGGCACTATGGTCTTATACCTCTCGAGGTCAAATAATTGATCTTAGCGATCAATGCTTTCAGGGTTCGAATACACTCATAGACACCAACATTTTGTATAAGTTTGAACACAATCGGCCCGTAAACAACGAATACGTATGTGGACGGCTTGTTAAATGGATATTAACGCCTTTCCAGGTGACCTGAGGTCCAACAGTGACCTGGAGGGCTCAAGTCTTGCGTTGTACATCTTCGGTGGGTTAAATGGAAGGCGATGGTGGTGCAATGGGTTCTCTAAGTGATTTTGAGGGGAAAATATGCGGTACCCCGTCATTCTCTCATAGGCCATGATGGTAACTTATGTTGTGACCTGAGGTCAACGGGTGACCAGGGCGGTCAGATCACTCGTTGTGCACCGTCTATAGGCTGGTGTGAATATTTAGCCGTTGAAGCGACTTCGATAAGTGCTTTAGGGAAAACAAATATGTGTTACCCGAGATTTTACCTCGCGGGCACTCTTTGACCTCCCGAGGTCAAGCGATTTACCACTGCGATAAATTATTTCAGGGCTCGAATACACTCATAAACACCAACATTTCGTATAAGTTTGAACACAATCGGCCGGTAAACAACGAATACGTATTTGGACGGCTCGTCAAAGGGACATTAGCGCCTCTCCAGGTGACCTGAGGTTAAACGGTAACCTGAAGGGGTCAATTCTTGCGTTGTGCATCTTCGGTGAGTTAAAGGGAAGGCGATGGTGGTGGAATGGGTTCTCTAAGTGATTTGGGGAAAAATTATGCGGTACACCGTCATTCTCCCATAGGCTCCCATGGTAACTTATGTTGTGACCTGAGGTCAACCGGTGACCAGGGGCGGTCAGATCACTCTTTGTCCACCGTCTATAGGCTGGGGGGAATATTTAGCCCTTGCAACGACTTCGGTAAGTACTTTAGGGAAAAAGTTATGCGGTACCCAAGATTTGACCTCGGGGGCACTCTTTGACCTCCCGAGGTCAAACGATTGACCTCAGCGAGAAATGCTTTCGGGTTTCGAATACACTCATAGTCACCAATATTTCGTATAAGTTGGAACACATCTGTACCACTCTAACCCCTTCAAAACTCCGCCGTAAACAATGCCCCCTATACTTTGACGCACAGACGCCGGTCCGCTTGGTAGCAGTTGGTCATCAGCGCCTCTAGCGGCGGGAAATTTATTGTGATGCCCCATTCTGCAACTTGCACGTGCGCCGCACGCGCATGAATGACTTGTGAGTTTATCACACTTGTGTGTGCCAAATGAGAGGAATCCCTCCTATATATCTATTTGAGGTAGTGTCCGTTTTGCACTAAAAGCACAGCAACGAAAACCACTCTGTCCGCGAATGGAATGCGCGGGTTATGGGGACTGTCCCATAGGCCATTTCATTTTTGGGAAAATTTCAAGAATCACTGAACTTACACCAGAATCCCATTATTTGGCTCATTAGTAGCCTATTGGTGCATTTTTAGCGAAATATATAAATGATCTCGTTTAGCGCATAGGCTTTAAACTTTTAAGTTTCATGATTGCGTCTAGGTAATTTATTATCTCTATACTTAGATAATTTTATCAGTCATTTGGTAGTATGCTGGCGAGTTACGCTGATTTTTGTGGGAAAAACGAAAAAATCCCAATATGCATTGCAGATTAAAAAAATATCTTAAGACTTTTCCCCAAATTTGTGTGAAAAGCATGCGGTGACTAAGATGACCCATTCAAAAGCGATTTTTCTGTTGGGGAAATTAGAGGATTCACAAATTATGACTCTGAACCTACTTAATTCGGCCAAAGAAGTCTCGTTCCACGGTAGAAATGCTGTGTATGCCCAAAGGTTTCTGCTAAAAAGTGCAGTGCATTCAGAGACGCAATTTCCGAATTCCCCCCATCCTCCCAGCGGAAAAATCGTGGCCGAATAGACCAGTGTTCAATTGAAATAGAAAACGTTGCACGTCCACCCGTATTGAGTTTATTTTATGACTGAAGGTTTCGAGCTCCGCTTTCCACTTCGTCAGTCTCAACCGTGACAAGTCTGACAACTCCAGTTCAGCGGATAGGACACGTTGAAGCCCCCCCCCCCCCCCTCCCCCGTGTATTTGAAATATTCTATCACCGACTTCTTACGCTTGCAGACACACTGTGTGTACAGCACGGAGTACCATTAATAAAGTGATCTGTACCTACATATATACCTGTAAATATATACACATTGCACCTAGATCCTACACAAATGCCGCGGTCAGACGATAGGCTCATTCAGCGCAAAGTCGCAACGCTAAACGACAGCTGTGATCGTCATGGAATATATCATCAGGTACAGTGGCCCGTGGCGATTAAGCCCACGCTGACAGTAATTTATGATCAGAATGACTGGCTGTATCAGGCTGGTCCAGTGTCCGGCTCCCGCCGCCCCTCTCCATGCCGTTCCACCAGACAGTCTCGTGGCCGGTCCGTTACACGCCAGTCAGTCTCATGGTCGGTCCGTCGCCTCCTGGGCGATCCTGTGGCCTGTCCGCCACTCGCCTGACAGTCCCGTGGCCGGTCCGCAACTCACCTGACAGTCCCGTGGCCGGTCCGCCACTCGCCTGACAGTCCCGTGGCCGGTCCGCAACTCACCTGACAGTCCCGTGGCCGGTCCGTCAATCGCCAGGCAGTCCCGTGGCCGGTCCGCATCTGCTGTGCGACTACAGGCTGCTGAGGGCGCCTTTTGTCAGCTGCGGAAGCCGGCTCCTGTGGCACTCAACCGCCTGCAGCAGCCACTGGAACTGTGCTTCGCTTTTCACATTGCCAGCGAAGTCCTTGACAATGACAATGCCGCGCTCAGCAACATCGTTCGTGACCTTGCCGGTCTCGACGAAGTTCTTCAGCAACTCGAACTCACAGTTCTCGCTCCACTGAGCGGGCGGCTTCTCCAGCCATGAATGACCAGCTGAGGTGACATCGAACAACCGCCACGATGACTCGTCCACGAGGTCACAGAGCCGAGTCGTCTCGTCCAACATCACTGGACTGTCAAGCACATCCGTGGCCCGTGGCGTCGCCAGCAGTTTTCTGCTGATCGCAGCCTTCTCCTCGATCGTGACTCGCTGCGAGAAGAGGCTGAACACGACGAGCGAGGGCCTGAGGTACCAGACGTGGCGGTGCAGGACACGAAGAGTGGCTTCGCTCACGCCGCTGTCGACCCGCTTGTAGGTGACGAGGTCCAGGTACAGCTGGAGATCGTTGGCAGGAGCATCAGCGGCCAGCGGCGCGCGGAGCCACGCATTGACGTACAGCAGGAGGATGAACTGTACGAAGCGGCGCAGCATCTCCGTCATCTCCTCGCTGTAGCCCAGCTGACCACTGAAGATTCTTCAGTGGTCAGCTGGGCTACAGCTGAAGACTCTTCAGTGGTCAGCTGGGCTACAGCGAGGAGATGACGGAGATGCTGCGCCGCTTCGTACAGTTCATCCTCCTGCTGTACGTCAATGCGTGGCTCCGCGCGCCGCTGGCCGCTGATGCTCCTGCCAACGATCTCCAGCTGTACCTGGACCTCGTCACCTACAAGCGGGTCGACAGCGGCGTGAGCGAAGCCACTCTTCGTGTCCTGCACCGCCACGTCTGGTACCTCAGGCCCTCGCTCGTCGTGTTCAGCCTCTTCTCGCAGCGAGTCACGATCGAGGAGAAGGCTGCGATCAGCAGAAAACTGCTGGCGACGCCACGGGCCACGGATGTGCCTGACAGTCCAGTGATGTTGGACGAGACGACTCGGCTCTGTGACCTCGTGGACGAGTCATCGTGGCGGTTGTTCGATGTCACCTCAGCTGGTCATTCATGGCTGGAGAAGCCGCCCGCTCAGTGGAGCGAGAACTGTGAGTTCGAGTTGCTGAAGAACTTCGTCGAGACCGGCAAGGTCACGAACGATGTTGCTGAGCGCGGCATTGTCATTGTCAAGGACTTCGCTGGCAATGTGAAAAGCGAAACACAGTTCCAGTGGCTACTGCAGGCGGTTGAGTGCCACAGGAGCCGGCTTCCGCAGCTGACAAAAGGCGCCCTCAGCAGCCTGTAGTCGCACAGCAGATGCGGACCGGCCACGGGACTGCCTGGCGATTGACGGACCGGCCACGGGACTGTCAGGTGAGTTGCGGACCGGCCACGGGACTGTCAGGCAAGTGGCGGACCGGCCACGGGACTGTCAGGCGAGTGGCGGACCGGCGACGGAACTGTCAGGCGAGTGGCGGACAGGCCACAGGATCGCCCAGGAGGCGACGGACCGACCATGAGACTGACTGGCGTGTAACGGACCGGCCACGAGACTGTCTGGTGGAACGGCATGGAGAGGGGCGGCGGGAGCCGGACACTGGACCAGCCTGATACAGCCAGTCATTCTGATCATAAATTACTGTCAGCGTGGGCTTAATCGCCACGGGCCACTGTACCTGATAATATATTCCATGACGATCACAGCTGTCGTTTAGCGTTGCGACTTTGCGCTGAATGAGCCTATCGTCTGACCGCGGCATTTGTGTAGGATCTAGGTGCAATGTGTATATATTTACAGGTATATATGTAGGTACAGATCACTTTATTAATGGTACTCCGTGCTGTACACACAGTGTGTCTGCAAGCGTAAGAAGTCGGTGATAAAATATTTCAAATACACGGGGGGGGGGGGGGGGGGGGGGCTTCAACGTGTCCTATCCGCTGAACTGGAGTTTGTCAGACTTGTCACGGTTCAGACCGACGAAGTGGAAAGCGGAGCTCGAAACCTTCAGTCATAAAATAAACTAAATACGGGTGGACGTGCAACGTTTTCTATTTCAATCGAACACTGGTCTATTCGGCCACGATTTTTCCGCTGGGAGGATTTCCGATGGGCTGGGGAATTCGGAAATTGCGTCTGAATGCACTGCACTTTTTAGCAGAGACCTTTGGGCATACACAGCATTTCTGCCGTGGAACGCGACTTCTTTAGCCGAATTAAGTAGGTTCAGTCATAATTTGTGAATCCTCTAAATTCCCCAATAGAAAAATCGCTTCCGAATGGGTCATCTTAGTCACCGCGTGCTTTTCACACAAATTTTGGGAAAAGTCTCGAGATATTTTACTAAATCTGCTATGCATATTGGGATTTTTTCGTTTTCCCCCCAACAATCAGCGTAAGTCGCCAGCATACTACCAAATGACAGATAATTATCTATGTATAGAGATAATAAATTTCCTAGACGCAATCATGAAACTAAAAAGTTTAAAGCCTATGCGCTAAACGAGATCATTGATATATTTCGCTCAAAATGCACCAATAGGCTTCTAATGAGCCAAATAATGGGATTCTGGTGTAAGTTAAGTGATTCTTGAAATTTTCCCAAAAATGAAATGGCCTACTGTCCCACCTTCCCAAAAGTTGTCAAATGTACGCCGCTTGTGGTGCACAATATGAAGTAATTGCTGCCGAACACGATTATGACATTTGTTTCCCGCAAACAGTGCTCAATGTCATAACAAGTTAAGTTTTAATATTTGGGTTGATGACGTCATATTGAGCTCTAGAGAGCTACACAGAAATCCTTTACGCTGCCAAAGTATGGACACAATTATTTCGAGACAATTCTGGCGCTTTGAATACAAAACAAACCAACTAACAAACCATTGAAACGTAGCAAATATCTCCAAGGTTCACCTTAAAACAAGTCGACTATCATTACCAGTTGGGTAAAGAGAAACGACGCTGTCGGTTTAGAGGCCCTATTCAAATACACATGAGCCTTATTTTTTTACAGATGTCAAAATCAAACTCGAATATCTTTTTGATTGGATCATTGTGGTTGTTTTAACTGCTACCATACTTAATTTCAATGTCAAGCCATCAAAATGGCTATCTCAACTCAAATATAATGTTAGGGTTGGATAGTCCCTTTAAAGGGAAATAATTACCTTTTTCCACAAAAATGGAGTTAGCACTTGAAATCGCCAGACGAGACCAAAATATATTGTAAATTCATCACATTTTGCATGAAAACTTTCCTACCGAAAGATATTTCAAGTTAAAGTTGATAAGCATTCCACACTTTTAACGACCGGTACTTGCAAGTACTTTTGGTCCTCATCAAACTGCGGGCTTTTCCCGTATTGTTTTTTTACGCAATGGAGTGGAAAATATATTGTGCGTTCTGCTTGTTGTGATTATATGCCCGGCGATCTTCTAAAACTAACAGCGATTGGAAAAAGTGGCAATAAAATCGGAAGCTCATCGATGCACATCAACGGCGGCATAGTTAGTGGTTGCGACCCTCAATTTCGGAAAATCGATTCATTTGTTTTCAACATTAGGAGTATTGTATAATTTGTCTGTGGCTGTATATAACACTATGCTTTATATTATCATGAAAAATAATAATTTTTCCCCAAAAAACTAACAAACAATAACACAAAACTGCCAATTAAATCGGAAGCTCATCGATGCACATCGACGGCGACCTATTTAGCGTCGGCGATTTGTTTACAAAGTCATTATCATGCTTCTCGGCGCACTTAACCATTGTGGCGAGTTGTTCCTGATTAGTATACCCAAGTCCCGTAGCAGGCTTTGTTAATGACGTCACTGGTGCCATTCTTGTGTAGCATTGCAAAATATATCTGATTTTGAGTTGAAAGCTAATTAAAGACTTATTCAAATTATTGTTTTTAAGTTTGAATTTTCTTGTTAATCATTATTAAAGTTATTTTATCACTGTATTTCATAGTAGTTGACACTTCAGAAACTTGTGACGTAATAATATTGTATCCAATATGCATTTCCCTCACCTTTTGCTATTGTGGCGCAGTGCCGAGTGCTTTGCGAATACTAGCTTGCCTGGGGTTCAATTCATTCCGCCCTTATTTTATTCGAGTTGGTATAGTTTGTATGTTGTTGTTATTCATGACTTATACTGATAGTCATGCATCACAGATGCTTCACGGATTGCTTCACGGATCAGAGCGCTGCTCGATCGCACGCTAGTAGCGCTAGTAGCGCTTTCGTTCTCCATGGCAACCAGGCGTGAGCCAATGAAAAGTCAGAACGTATTCCCTTTCTGGCTTTTGATTGGCTGACGCCTGGTTGCCATGGAGAACGAAAGCGCTACTAGCGCTACTAGCGTGTGTCCGAGCAGCGCTCAGTTTGATCGGAAACGTCACAGAGCCTCCAAAAATGCCGCACTCGATGTAAACAATGGTAGGGAAGGACGAATTTGTCAATGACCTTCATGAAGTACACAAGGAACTTGTTTTGTATTTTTTCCAAACTTACAACTTTGAATTTGGGAATAATTGTATTTAATTCTTAAATTTAAATAAAATAATTTTACAACCATAACGGTAGCCTAAGAAATTGTTGCTAACAAAATCAAAAGGTCATTATTTCCCTTTAAGCACGTGCGTTAGTGAGGTGGAGTCTTTCGTCCAAGAGATTGCCGAGAATTTAATCCGAGCCGAAGTCCCGGCCGGCCGTATGGTACAGGGGCAGGGAGGGGTGTTGGCACGGGGGCGCAGTCAGCTTTGTGAGCAGTCACGCACCGTCAGCTGACTAGAATCGAGTGTTTTATCAGATATGCGTACAGTGCGATTGTGAGCGTTGACCAATCAGCGACGGGGGCTGGTCGTCGCTGATTGGTGGACGCTTCTGATGATATTCCAATGAACATCGGCTATAAACTACGGTAATTGGAGCTCTACTGACTCCAGAGAAATGGTGCTGCTTCAGTATTTTTCCTCACATTCTCCAAAAACCATTGACGACGAGATGAAAGTAAAGTCTACTAAATTAAAATGAGGTTATCAAATAGATATAAGGTTTTAACTGAAATATATAAGGTTGGCATGCACTGCATAATAGCAATTACATCGCCAGATTTATTATTAGTTTTATTGTAATTTATGGCAATAAGCAACACCATTCTATTTTTGGGTTCATCGACTCATTGACTTTCCTTATGGACATTGTTAGAAGTGGCCGACATCTTCCAGAGGGACGTAGCATGATGTTTAGTTGGATCCTTTTCATACAACATATAACGTTGTTTGATTTCCTCCAGGCCCCAGGGGTGTACATTTGTCCTGCACGTGCGTCCGCCACATGTGTTAATTATTATTTGTGAACATGGTCGTTGTTTAAACAAAAACTTCGTAGTAGAGCCGCCACTTTTAAAATATAGCATGCCTATAATGGCTGCCTTTGGTAGTGGAATCATTATTTTAACTTCGACTGGACACTTGTTCACCACAAAAGCGCTTAGCAAAAAATAGCAAAGGTATTTGCTATTGCTGCAGCTTTTCCAAAAAAAACGTAGACGTGGTTCCATAGCCGATTTTTCCAACTTTGGGTCCATAACGGTAAAAGCCCCCTTTCAGCATGAGAATACCTTTAAATCTGGCAAAAGCTGGAGACGCCGAACCCAAAGTGAACAGGAAACTCTGCCCAACTATGTGAATAGATAGCTAGCAAATGATGCATCATTAACTAGACTTCGCTAAGAAGACAAACTTTGGTTGACTAATGCGCGTGTTTCGGCAGCAAATACAATTTTGCATTACTCAATCATAATACCAAATCAAGTGCCTGACCCAAGATTGTTCATCCTGGAAACGTTGGTTCCTGACTCGTGAGTTAGACACTCGTTAGTCGCCTATGGCCCTGATTGTCCGGAGCCACCGACGCAGCTGCCATAATGCAAACCGGGCAGCAAAGGCGCGCCACGGGGTCCGGGCCCCAGGATCTTCCCCCGGAGATTATTAGGATTTTCACATTAGCATTATGGGATTGAGGGGGCAACCCCCCCCCCCTTCCAGACTGACACTCCTGCACCTCGGACCGTAACAACCGTCTTCGTCTTCCCATGATAGCCCACAATGGGCTTGTGAACTTTAAAATTCGCCAGCACTTTTACTGAATTCGTTAGCCAGCAGCATGAAAACAATCATCTACGCCAAGTTCATATATTAAGAAGTATCAGGGGACGATAAACTCAACGCGTCATCTCATGATGTCTCTTTCACAGTACAAACCAGATTCGACAAGAAATCTTCAATATTCAACATTTCCAACAAGAAATCAGAAAATATACGTATATTCGTATATTCACGGTCGTGGGGTTGTCCACTAAAGTAGTGGCTATTAAGCCCCGAGTCAAGATGGAACACAAGGGGAGGGCAAAACTGACACAATCGCTATCCGATCCGATCCGATATCCGATCCGATGGAGATACGATTCGGCGCGTCCCCAGTGACCGGCGCGCAGCTGAGTCCCTCAGCTGCGCGCCGGTCGCCGCGGCGTCTCGGTCGTCACCGGGGACTGGTGGCGGGAGCCGATCTCGCATGATGGATCGGAAGAGCCCGGCCGGCCATTCGGACTTCCAGTGGTGGGTGGCGGCGCGGCCCGCAGCCTTGATGACGGTGCGGACGACTGTGGGCGTGTCCTCCTGCTGCAGGGCCGAGGCCTCCCCGACGAGGACGTCCGCGCGCCGGTTCTGTCGACACATTCTGCCGCCGGCTTTGTCGACACATTCTGCCGCCGGCCCTGTCGACACATTCTGCCACCGGCCCTGTCGACATGTTCTGCCGCCGGGTCGGTACACATTCTGCCGCCGGCTCTGTCGACATCTTCTGCGGTTGGCTCCATCCACATATTCTACCGCCGGCCCTGTCGACACATTCTGCCGCCAGCTCTGTCGACACATTCTGCCGCCGGCTCTGTCGACATCTGCCGTTGGCTCCAACACATTCTGCCGCCGGCCCTGTCGACATGTTCTGCCGCCGGCCCTGTCGACACATTCTACCGCCGGCTCCATCCACACATTCTGCCGCCGGCTCTGTCGACATCTGCCACCGGCTCTGTCGACTGCTCCAGGCCACACTGGGCTTCCACCGACCGGAACAGCAGCAGGTCTGGCGGCAGAAAACATGCATGGATCAGAAGACTATACTGATAGGGACATCAGACACGTCCTGCATTTTCCCCGAAAAGTGTTAGCGATAAGCTGAATTTCAAACACAATGCCACTGACTTTCCAGATTCATTCGGTGCAAAAAGCAGATTGTCGTTGAGGAAATGATTCTCAGATGCAGCTGCTGCATCAGAAGCATAGCAGAATAGCAATTTATATCACCATGCAGTCGCACAAAATGTGCGTTGTGCGGTGCTCGTCACTGCCAAGCCATATCTGTAGCATGGCACGAATTATGTAAGCGTCCTATGGCGGAGCACCGCTCCAACTCCATCACCTAGTACTCACCTAACGAAGCGTCCCGCAGCTGCGTTGGGTTCATGTAGATACTGCCGCTGGCAGGCGCCAGTGAGGGACGGACATCGTAGCAGTATGTGCTCCGGCACGTCCGCCTTCTCCCGCCACAGCCAGTGGAGCGGTACGGGCCGCAGGGCAGTCGGCACTCAGCACAGCAGCACTGAAGAGTCGGCCGGTCCCGGTCCAGCACCTCGGCGTGCACAGCGGCCGTCCAACACCGGCCCCGCCACAGCCAGTGGAGGGTACGGGCCGCAGGGCACTCAGCACTCAGAGTCGGCCGGTCCCGGTCCAGCACCTCGGCATACTACTGCGGATGCACGTAGTAGCGCGCACGCTTGGCAGCGCGACGACTCTGTGACGCAGTTGCTCGGTGTCCTCGGTCCTCGTTCAGCGTCCGCTGCAGCCACCTGAGCCGGATCTGGGTCCTCGTCATGGCGTACTTCCTTAGCACGCGTGGATCCAGGTCCGGGAACTTCAGACGTGCATGTTCCACCAGCCGCCTAACGACACCGGGGCCACGGTCCATACCCGCCGCGCCGTGCATGGCGCAGAACAGGACCTCCAGGTTCTACACCTGGTCGAGCCACACGGAGCTGGGCACGGTTAGGCCACCGCGGCTGAGACTGAGGATCCAGTCGTGGCGCTCGTCTCTCTTGGATCGCTGCAGAGGAGACTTGACCCAGGGTCTTGTCTGTCGCTGAGCACTTGGCGGCCACGTACCCCGCCACGTACGCCAGCGCCTGCCTGGCCAGGTTCTGGTCGGCGGTCGCCGTCGGCGTGGGCGTCGCAGCCGGCTCGTCGCCCTCCTCCTCCTCGACGTCCTCCTCGACAGCGGCCGGCTCAGCGCTGAGCGGTGGTGCAGGACACGGCTGGACAGTGTCCACCAGGTTCTCCACCTCGGTGATGTCACTGTCGGCGACCTTCCTGCACGGCGGTCGCCTCGCGGTCCAGGTCCAGCGTGGCTGCGCTGAGGTACACCGGGTCCCCCCTCCTCCATGAGGACCGGTGCTCCGGCTGCCTGCGGCTTGCTGTGAGTGCCAGCGGCCACTGACGGCGCGGCTCCCATCAGCAGCAGCCGGATCCGGGGCTCTTCGCCTCCACCGCCGTGGGGTTCGTGTTGGTCGCACCCATGGCCCTCACCTGTTGATAAAAAAGTAATAGTTACTTAAAATAAATTGAAAGAGGAATACACCAATTTTGAACAGTATTTATTTTCCAGTTCCGTTGGAATCTGCTCTAGCCACCCAATAAAGTATGGATCTACAAGCATATTTGTGTGAAAAAACGGTTCATATATTCTGCTGAATATCATCCGAAATGACAGATGACAAACACGCACCACCGGCCACATGTCATTTATGGCAATATGGGCAATATGGGCGTGGCTGCGATATTTGTCTGATATTGGTGATGATGATGATTGGGTGTGAAGCCTCATGCCCAAAACGGAAGCCTCATAACAAACTGAATTCGGAAAGAAGTTGGGTACTGGTAGGGCAGGCGTCACAATTATGTACACAACACTGTAGGTAGTGTGACAAGCCCCGGAAATCCTTCCCTGGCTATCCTCCCATACGCTATCAAACGTCCAAGGATAAATCAAAGAAGTGAGAGGACCGAAGAATGAAGAAAAATCCAAACTAACCCTCCTTGCAAACCACCCTGCTTAGTACCCCGCTGCTTAGTAACTTTAACTGCCAAACCTAAAATCGGACCAAGCAAGATCGAAGACTATTAAAGTTGGCATCCTGGGCCCAAGAGGCTATATGCCCTAGTCCATCAACAACAACTGAACAAGTGATGGGCGGTGCAGCTGGCTTGAGGACGTCATTGGGAGTGTATATTTAATGGTGTAGGCCAGTTTAATACTCAATCAAACTTAATGGTGTAACCCTGTTTACTACTCTATCAGACGTAATGGCATAGACCTGTTTACTACTCCATCAGACTTAATGGCGGGGTTAGGTTAGGGTAGGTTAGTTTAGGTAACATACCTAAACTTAACTAACCTAACCTATTCCTGCTATTAAGTCTGATTGAGTAATAAACAGGGTCATGCTGACCATAAACCCACAGCATTTTAGATGTTACAGAACTTCTGTACAGTAATAATTTAATACAAATGTTAAAAATCGGTTGGCGAAACGTGAACCCATAGGGCCCATGTTGAAGGAAAATCTCTGCGCTACCTAGTATTTTATCTACCGTTTATCTACTGTGGGTGATTGACGTGCAAGGTCACGTTGTGGTGGCGACTGGTGGCACCTTTGCGGCCGACCTCCGGTCTCAAATACAAGTCCTGAGCTCCACCAGGAACGAAGGTTTAGTGAAAGCGAGATAGGGTTTAGTGGAGCACTATATTTAATCATGGTAAATAATTTATTCTCCTGGCCGTTCATCAGCACATATTTCCATATTTGGACGATCACTCAACCTTGAATCGACCAATCACTGTCAAGCTGGGCAAGATCGGGGCAGTCAGCTGACGTCAGTCGGGTAAACAATCGCCGGACGGTGGTGCATGAAGGCAAGATATTCGAAATATTAAAATTTGATGTAATTGTTGTGAATTAAACTATTTTTTACAACTTAAATGTACTAATTAGGAAATTATCTATCATCTGATATGCTTATTATACATAAATATTACGTAAAGAAGGTGGTGACTTGTAAATAAACACCCCAATACCTATTAAAGTACCTTGCCCAATACCTTTAACAGTACTGTTTAACAGGCTATAGGGCCTTGGAATACCTCACCTTGGCCTGGTGCTGGGACCTGGCAAACGAGATGCAAGCATCACAGAGGAACTTGCCAGTCTCCTTCTTAGGTTGGAGGTTCAAGACTGCCAGAACATACTTCGCCACGGCCGAGCTTTGAATACAACGCACATTATTGACCTTCTCTACTACACCAGCGGCAATACTGGCGTGGCGGGGACAGGCACAGCGTTTACGCACCATAATCTTACTAGGACTACTTCAGCTATGGAATCTGCGGATGGATACTAGACAAAAATGCCTTGAAAAGCACACAAAGTCGCGGTCAAAACCACAGTTGCTACAAAGGCACTAGAAACGCGTAGCCCACAGTATTATCAACTGACGATCAACAACAATGGCGGCGCGAGCGGAAATGGTGCCGAAGGGCAGCGGCACGTACGGTTTAATTTGCGCGCTTAATGTTGAAATGTCTTTGAACGTGAGAAGGAATTTACACGATTTCCGCTATGGTTTCAGTCATGTGAATGGTCTAGTTTTATCAAAATTGAAATGAGGTTTTCAAAACTGGCCTTATATCACCATACCTAGGTCCAGTTATTGGATGAGCATGATTTGTGTTGTGCAATAGTGGAACAATTCCTTGATTTTTCATGCGTAATGAGTACCATGAGAAGGAATTTACACGATTTCCGCTATGGTTTCAGTCATGTGAATGGTCTAGTTTAATCGAAATTGAAATGAGGTTTTCAAAACTGGCCTTATATCACCATACCTAGGTCCAGTTATTGGATGAGCATGATTTGTTTTGTGCAATAGTGGTTCAACCTGAACAATTCCTTGACCTAAACGCGAATTTATTCACTATAGTAGATTATTTTTATATATAAAAGAATGACATTTACTGCATCAGTGTGAAATTCTAAGCGCAATGTTGTCCATGAAATTGTATACAGATATTGTAATTCATCAGCTTTCTGAGTTGTTTCTGACTTTGTAACCGGTGTATACTTTTATTTCAAAAGGCAGGTACTGACTCAAATATGTAAATGTTTTTGAATATGAAAGCTCAAAATAAAGCTTGTCACGAAGTTTCATGAAAATCTGTACAGTAATCATTTAATACAAATATTAAAAATCAGTTGGCGGAACGTGAACCCACAGGAGAGACAAAAAAAAGTGTTGAAGGAAATTCTCTGCGCTACCTAGTATTTTATCTACCGTGGGTGTTGGTGGAAAGGGGTCATGCCGGTGTGGTTGATGGGAGAGGAGCGGGGGGGTTACAATGGCCTCGAAACCCGCTCAAAAAGGCACCGAAACTCCGTCCAGGGCCGCTGCAACTCGGCACCTATCAGAAGCTGCACATACCGCACCGCCGTCATGACGTCACTGAATTCCCGTGCCTTTGTGAGCATGGAGCCTCCAGGAGAATCCCGAGAAATATGAATAGTCGAGTGGCGTCTGTAGTTCCGAGCTGGGAAAACACAGCCAACAATCTGTGTGTAATTCACGTGCCTTTGTGCATAGAGAACCTCCATTCCGGAGAAATTCGTAAAATTACAAGTGCGTTAAATAGCTATAGCTACTAGTGCTAACCCGTCCGCTCCGCTGGACGATTAGCTGATATCTCCTGGATGGAGGTATCCGCACCAATCCAGCACGTTAAATAACTGGACTGGAACTGGAACTACATAGGACATAATTACCTATTACCCGTCAAGGGATCACCGCCCCACCAACTCCGGTGCGTCGGTGACTTATCCCATCTCCCACATGTGTCCTATGCATAGCTGGCTTTGCCCAGGCCCAGAACCAATCACGGGAAGCGAAATTATCTGTATAGATCGTCATCGCTGTTCAATAGTTATTTTGGCTCTAATAGTGGATCTGATATCCTATCTGTCAGTACCAGGGTGGCGAAAAAAACATATTAGGAAACTGTGTGCAGCCCCCGAACGTGACAGGCGCTCGTGACTCTAGTTTAAACGTGGCATGCAGTCTAGTTTTATTAGTGTTTATTTTTGCGTAATAGATTGGTTGTAATGTCATGTCTTTTATTTGGCTGGTCAGTGTATTTTAGCTTGTGTTAGCTTCTGTATTATAATGACAAAGCTAAGGCTGCAACTTGTATGTACCAACATGTACGACAATGACCCTGTAACAGCCCTATATGTGTGGAAAGGGTCAGCTGATGTATAATACAATACAATAATACAGCTAGCTGGCATCTCCGGGATGGAGGTATCCGCACCAATTCAGCACGTGAATTAACTGGGACTTTTACACGGAATAAACTGAGCGGTGCCGGAGAGACAGACAGACGACGCTTATCAAATAGTAATATAGATGTGTCTGAAATGGGTTGGTTGGAGTTCGAGATGGATTGTGGGAGAAGTAAAACAAAGTTCAGTCGAAAGTCAAAAAAGTCGAAAAGGTCAGTCAAAAAAGTTTAAAAAAAAGAAGTCAAAGTCAAAGTCAAAAAAGTCAAAAAAGCCTAAAGGTAAAAAAGTACAAACAAAAGTCGAGCCCCGCAAGCCCCGCAAGTCCGCAAGCCCCGCAATCCCCGCAAGTCTCCCAAGCCCCGCAAGCCCGCCAAGCTCGCCAAGTAAAAAAAAAAATGCAAATCTCATCCATCTATCGGGATTGCGAATCTATGGGATTGCGACGCGGAGCGAGCACAAGGCGCTAGTCCCTCATCTCCTGTATATCTATTTGAGTAGAAGTGTCCGTTTTGCACTCGAAACACAGCAAGGTTTTCGTGTCTGTCCGCGAATGGAATGCGGGTTAAGCACGTGCGTTAGTGAGGTGGAGTATTTCGTCCAGGAGATTGCCGATAATTTAATCCGAGCCGAGGTCCCGGCCGGCCGTGTGGTACGTGTGGTACGGCCGGCCGTGTAGGGGCAGGGAGTTTCGGTGGATGGTGGAAGGGGGTTATGCCGGGGTGTGTGATGGGATGGGGGGGGGGACGAACCAATAATGGGCCTCGAAACCCAATCAAAAGGGCACCGAAACTACGTCCAGGGCCGCTGTAACTCTGCACGTATCAGTAGCTGCACATACCGCACCGGCGTCATGACGTCACTGAATTCACGTGTCTTTGTGAGCATGGAGCCTCCGTCTAGGAGA
>JAXIVJ010005388.1:0-74366 GCA_036785665.1 Chirona hameri | reverse complement strand
CCTCGCTCACCCCCCCCCCCCACACACACACCAGCATAGGTGCTGGCCCTGGCTCAACCCCCGCCCCGCTTCACACCAGCATAGGTGCTGGCCCTGGCTCAACCCCCCGCCCCGCTTCACACCAGCATAGGTGCTGGCCCTGGCTCAACCCCGCCCCGCTTCACACCAGCATAGGTGCTGGCCCTGGCTCAACCCCGCCCCGCTTCACACCCTGCACAGGCACTGGCCATGCGTCACAGGTCGGACGAGTGGCATAATCCGGAGCGGGCGGAGGTGGCCGAGGGTGACGGCCTGTCACTGAGCGGGCTGGTCAGGGCCGTTCGCTGGCGTCAGGTGAGCCGGGCCGGGGCTGCGGGGCGTGCCGCCCACTCCCGCGGGTTTCGCTTTCGTTCGGCATCGGGGCGGCACGAGTGACGCGGCTCAGGGGCGGTGTGACCGCCCTCCGTGACCGGCGTCGTCCGGTCATGGAGACGCCAAAGGCACCCCGGGAGCCCGCTGATGGCGCCCTCGTCCACTCCTGCGTACCGGATGGAGGACGCCTGGTCAGTATAGGATATATAGGATACGGTTCAGTACAATGGAGGATCTACACATCCGGATGACTGGAGCATCTCTCGTCGCCCTATTTTACCCAGTTCCAACACGTCAGCCGGACCTGACCTGTATACGTACAGGCGTCACAAACTTCGGACACGTCACGTCACTGCCACGGCGGACCTGTGCGGACCTGTCAGACCTGTGCGGACCTGTGCGGACCTGTGCGGACCTGTGCGGACCTGTGCGGACCTGTGCGGACCTGTGCGGACCGACAGTGGGTCGGATTGCCTCACCATTCGCCGCCGTCTGCCAGCCCGTCCTCGGAACGTCCTTATATCACCATCACCGGCGGGCAGGGCGTCACCGCAGCCACGCATATACACTATACAGCGCGGTGGATTAGCAGCTGGGATGGCTTTATAAGACGGCGGTCTAAACCTACGGCCATTTAGATACATGTTGGCGAAGGTAGCACACAGCTATATGACAGCGATAATACGACACGTGATGTGATAAGAACGAACGGGCGACTGACATAGAAATGCATCAGGATTCTTAAACTGCCATGTGATGCAAAACCGGCGAGTTCTCTTAGCAGTTAGCACAGCATGAATGCGGGTATTCGGGTAATGGGTGTATTCGTTGGCCCTGTTTTACAAAGGCGTCTCCGTGACTGCAGGCGGCCAGTCTGTCGGACAGGGGACGCCTGCGAGTCTGGGACAGTGGGACAGCACCGATAGCAGGTGGTCACATCGCTGCTCCGAGGCGCCGTAATCTAAATTGAGATCGGTGTGGCTCACACCCGTGAAGTGATGGATGCTCCGACTGGCACAGTTTTGTCCGTGTATTATCGCCCGACTGTCCGCCGCCGGAGCCGAGAACTAGGTACCGGGCACTTCAAGGCGCGGCGAAATATAGCTCAGGTACGGCCAACAGATGGCGTTACGTGACGAGCAGACCTCGTCGCCGCCAGGCAGGGCTACACGGTCAGACAGCTGTCGTCTCATCTCCTCATGCTCATCAGATGTACACATCACACGGCAGTAATTTGGACCTGAATAGAGGGTCGGCAGTGACCTGGTACAGCAGATGGCGCCCGTGAATGAAGGTGCCGTGATGGCGGCGGGAGAGGCCCGACCCCGATAACACAGAGGACCCACCACGCGAGGCCCCTGTCTCGGACGACCCCGATCCCGCAGAGGGTGCAGCGCAGCCGGCCACTGATTCCGCAGAGGACCCCAAGTCTCCGGCGACACACGCCACGTCAGAGTTTATTCGCACGTCCCACTTGGCCACCATGTCCGCTCACAACGTTCCATCATTTCTGATGACGTCGGGAACCATTGTGACGCGACGCAGGACAGAAGAGAACCTACATAGCCGAAAGCGGACATTGCGGTACTAAGATAGCCAAGCTAGGTAGTGATTGCGATCCTTCATCCGTAGCTAATGTTTGGCGACGGCGTTTAAAATCCAACTAATGGCCAGGACAAGGCTCATTATCAAAACGGCGAGACGAAATTACGATCCACAGCGCCACGAAAGTTAATGGTAAGTGGTCAGGCTGTCTGAAGGTACTTGTAGGGGCATCATTTTGTGGCATTAGGACTCATATATGAACAGCCATAATGTTCACAAACGTCCAGGCAAGAGGGTGAGACCGGCCGTTGCGTGCTTCGGTGCACTCCAAATTACGATCCTGCACCAGCTTTTCGCACATCGCTACTGTACCTATATCATCATAATCATTTATTCGTATGTCATCCGCAAAACACGGCTTTTCATGACAAGTGTCAGTTTACATTGCATCACAGTTACACTATTAAAATGAATCCACAGACGAAATTGTGGACATAAAAGCGTTACTGCAGGGTGTTTCATAAAGAATGTCAATTTTAAAATCGAAAGTACAAGTAGTAAAAATGATGCGAAACTAAAAGATGCCAGACTACCCTCTTCGCGCCGACGGCAAAATACGTCATATTCCCGAATAGATCAGTCGCCGGCTGCGCTGCACCCTCAGTAGGCATGGATGATCTTCAAATTCAGAAATTTGGGCTTAAATTGAAGTTGAGGTAAAACTTTGGCTTTATTTTATATTCAGCACATGACATATGGCCAGAATATCGCAGCTGAGAGGTTCATCTAAGATTCGTAACCAAAAAGGCTAAAGTTCGACCCAAACCCATCTGGAACCTGGCTGAAGCTCCGCAGGCGAGTGTTCTGTCGTCTGGCTGATTATCCGTGAACCGCCTGGCTATCACCATAATCTATATATATCACCACTAGGCTACTAGTTTTGTTGTCAGTTACCCAGGTGGAGCTAAGAGACATCCTGTTACGTCTGGACGGCTGCAGGCTGTACTGTATGTAGCTGGCTGACTCCATAGGACCCGAAGAAGCGATCCGGGCCATATGCCATCGCCATTGAAATGCCCGTAAAGTGCATTGAACTTTGGCATGCTGCCGTGCGAGCTGTTTTGCTAGATAGGGAAAATCTCATCACAAAAATGCCAATGTCCAGATATTCAACTTCAATTTCACCCCAAATGTCGTAATTTTAAGTTCCATCCTTGCCTACTGCTATTTGAAATATGGCGTATTTTGCCGTCGGGCGAGCGCGAGAAGGGTAGTCCGGCATCTTCACCTCTCATCTTGCAATGGTTTTGTGAAGGCTATGTCACGTGTTGGAAATAAAAATGTCCTACAATTTCCAACAATACTTGTAAATTTGCACGTGCTCCGACTATTTTTAATACTTGTACTTTCCATTTTAAAATTGACATTCTTTATGAAACACCCTGTAGCACAAGACAGTCGTTTCTCGCAGAGTTAGCGATCTGCTGTCAGCCACTCCCTCATCCGCGTACGAAACAACGTCACTGCTCCAGCGTCTCGCACTTCCCCCGGCGCCTCGTTCCATTGGCCGTTGAACGAAATCTGAACGATCGACGGGCGTGCTCGGTACGGACTCGAGGCATGTGCAGCAGCCCGCTGCAGAACCTCGGGTTTCTGTGGCGGGCACATTCTCGCGGTACGACAGCGAATTTCACAGACAGATCGGTGCATTATTATCACACAGCAGACGATGTACCATCACCAGGTCTCGTTCGGTAACAAACGGTAGGACACTTTCGGCCATTTCAATCCACTCAAGATAGGCGTTCATAGGCGTCATACGTGACTGTCGAAGGCAGTATTTAACATATGCAGGGATGCAGGGAACGTCACGGAAAGTGTGAAAGTGTGTGTGTGTGTGGGGTGGGGGGATGCAACGAAACTTTGCTCTCGTCTTGAGAGAAACCTAACCCTCATATGTAAGACTTCTTTGCAGATTTGGGCACTTCTCGCCTTGGCGAACCTTTCGCAATCACACATTTTTCTCACCAAGCAAAATAACATATTTTAGCCAAAAATGGCCAAAAAGTGAGGGGCCATGTCCCCCCGGCCCCCTGTTCCACCGTCTATGCCTATATGCGTGGTCATCTCCGAAACTGGACCAGTCACTTTGTGAGTTTGTACTGCATTATTTGTTCTGAACTATCCATACTGCAGCTCTGCCTGCCTCCTATATGGATAAAGTGAGATAGTGAGGGCCACGTCTGCCGCCGAGACATCCTCTAATGACTGCCGGGATGACGTAGGGACGCCATCTAACCGGCAGGTCAGCAGACGCCATTTAAACCGGTTCTGACGCCAACTGCGACACGAAGGCGATTCCACCCAGCGAACTGAACATCAGCCGACGAAATCAGGGCCACTTCAAGTCTCATAAAACAGAGGCATCCGGGTCTGAATAACAACCAATACGTGAGCAACAGTCAGACTGCCAAGCAACTGCCGGAAACTGCATCTCATCTCGTCTCACCGACAGCATCACCTTGGGGAGCGCATAAACACCGACCAGCACCCCACCCGACATCAGATAAGGAGTTGCATAGCGCGTTGGTCACCTATTCCCTCACCGCTGGCAGCGCGCTGCCTCCCTAGTCGGCCGTCAACTTCGACCACTGGCTGAAGGAATATATGCAACAGACTAGTCTATCGCACCCAAACAGACCACCAGAAGTGACTATTGCGTCGGACTGTTGTTGGCTTTGAAGTCATGACTTCATAAGTTGGTTGTGGGTTTGAAAAAAAAAATAGCAGCTGCAGTGTGTATATGGTTTCCAGCGGTGTGTGTGGGCGGGCACGGACGGACCGGTCGGCCTTCGCGTCAGCACGCCCGGGCGGCCGGCCGGCAGTCACCCGCCGCCCCCTCACCGCTCCTGCGAACACCGCCGCCGCCGCTGCCAAGACTCCCCCTCCCAGCCCCGGCCCCGGCTACACCGGTCAGGTAGACAGCCGCTGTGCCGCGCTCCCGTCATCAGCACGCCCTTTACCCCCTCTCCCCATTCCGACCCCGTCCACGGTCCTGGCCTGGACCCGGCTACACCGGCCAGGCCGCTGTGCCGCGCTCCCGTCATCAGCACGCCCCCTTACCCCCTCTCCCCATTCCGACCCCGTCCACGGTCCTGGCCTGGACCCGGCTACACCGGCCAGGCCGCTGTGCCGCGCTCCCGTCATCAGCACGCCCCTTACCCCCTCTCCCCATTCCGACCCCGGCCCGGCCAGTCCGGACCCGGCTGCACCGGTCAGGTAGACAGCTACTGTGCCGCGCTCCCGTCATCAGCACACCCCCTTAGCCCCCCCCCCCCCACCCCTCCCATCCCCGGACCCGGCTACACCGGCCAGGTAGACAGCTACCGTGCAGCGTCTGGCATCAGTAAGCCATGACAGTCATAGCTTCAGGAGCTCAGTCAAGGCCTCTGGGAGAGGAGAAAGGCAATGCATATGCAACATTGTAACACTAAGCGGATGTATTAGAGAGTTTCCGCGAATTTCCAGTATGGTTCCACAGAAGCGAGGAGTGTGCTGTCTAGGAGAGGCAGCCGGACATGCTTAACTAACAATAGACAACTGGTAGCCCTTGTACGAAACGAGCAACGCATATTATTTGATGGTTCGTACACCGGCGTATCCCACAGGATACGCCGGTGCACGAACCACAGGATACGCCGGCCCATACCCTGCAGCGTTAGCTATCCGCCATCCTTGATGAGAACAAATGATAGTAATCGTATACATACATAAATGTCCGTGTAATGTAGGAATTCAGGCATCGCTACCTGATGATTATTTACACTCCAGTGAATCACTATACAGTGCTACAACTTGTGATCGTAGCTCACCCACAGGGAAGTTGGCATCCCTCGACAGCAGTTGACTGTCCACAGTGGCGCACACCAACTCTGCAGCGGCTCCAGTGGTAAACAGTAGCACACACGGAAAATACCCGGCACATACCGCCTTCGCTCGCGATCCGTGACAAACGCTCGACTATTCGGTACAATACGAGGGCTTTCCCGCGGACGGGTGGAACGACGAGGCATCACCTTGTTACGTGCCCCGATGGGAAATCAGCCCCAGTAGCCGAGTGACGTCACCAGGCCAAAATCGCGCTGCCGTGTGACAGGTGCAGAAGATAAACTGCGGGCCAGTCACGAGTCAAGTGAGACACGCTGGCCAGGCGCGACCAGTCGGAAGCCAGTGTGAGCAGAGCGTACTCTGGCGATCCGTTAGCGGGTGTGTCAACTACTTAGTCCGCCCACGTGCGGAGGAACCGCACCCACTCAGAAGGACCGGAGCACCTGAAGTCTGCACTGCCGCCTACCATACACTCCACAGTCAGACACCGTGCCTCGCCGGACAGACTGGTTCTCAGACACACGACACAATGCCTAGTTTGTGTACACTTGGCGGGGTGGCACCAGCTATTCAAAGTGTTTGTTCACGATATGTGAATGTATCAATTATACCAAATTGTGAATTCTGTTATTATGATTGACTCATTAACGACATACATTAATGTGCATGGACACACATGGACTGGGAAGCGTCTAAATCAATTAACCAAAAATATCGCCGATTTTAGGAATTTACCAATACAAATGGGTTATATGGGAAAGCATGGATACGTAAGATGAACCTGGTAAGATCAAATATTTGAAACTTTCCTCCAAAGTTGATCTCTTATACAAATGATCAACACACATTTTTGAGTTTTACACGACAGGATTTTCGGGGTAAATTGGTTGACATGGCATACATATCCCAGAATGGGTAAGCTGCAGCGTTCAACTGTGTATACCGTCATGCTCGGAAATCGGCTGAAATCAATCTGATGCAACACTTGCACAGTTATTCTACGCATCACACAACATATACGCCCTTCAAGGAACATACCCAAGCTGTGAAGAGGTAAACGCCCTGTCTTCGACGTTCTCAATGGAGCCTCACAACGGGGCCGCCCAGCTGCAATCCGGCGAACCACGCGGCTTCGTGACTGGAGCCGGCCGGCGCAGGCCGTCGGCCCTGACCGCAACGCAGTTCACCAGCCAGAACCACTGCCACTGCTGCCGCCGCACGCGGAGAACTACGGCTGGCGCAGCGACGAGAGAGACGGCGACTGGCGCGCCCCTGGCGGACGGCGGCCGCACCTCAGCCGCCGCAGGGGCGAACCAGAGACGGGAACTGGCAGAGACGGGAGGGGAGCACTGGGGAGCACCGCATCTGGGGAGACGCAGTACGGTGAAATGGAATGCACGGACGAGAATAGAGCGACCGGAAAATAAGTGAGATTGAGGGCTGGGGTCATTCCTTTCTGCCGACCTGGCCGATGGAATGCAGAACTTCCGAAATATTCAGCCATCCGAAGCACACTTGTTGCCGAGTTTGCGTTCATAACCTCATAACCTAAATAGAATATGCCATCCATGATCCAACTCAAGCAGCTTCCGTGTCATGCAGCCTGCAGCTATTTACCAAGTCATACACATCTAAAGATGGCGCGATGTAAACACCGCACAGCAGCAGCTCATTGCATATGTCGTGCTGCTCTAAAATTGTTTGATGCCAGATAATCACCTTTCATTGCTATTCAGCACACCTGGCGATGATACCCGCCGGCCACTGTACCGCACCGGATACATGGCCACTGACTGTCAACGACACTGGGTTAACTGTGACACATATCTAGGCATACATTCTACTGAATCGCCGTTCAATGGCCACTGATGCGGGCAACAGTAACACTCCGTCCGTTCACAGTCTCGCCCGTGCCCCACACACGGCGATCCGCGCAGTCGGGGCGCAGGCGGGGGGCGGGTGGTGTGTTGTCAGTGGCACGCTGTGTGGCCGTCTGCCGAACCGTACGGGCGCCGTCTGTCACGACACAGCCGTCTAAGTAAGCACCGCCCGACGTCATCCCCGCGCAGCACACCACCTCCTGTCCGAACCCAGCAGCACACCGTGCCAAGTACCGTGGGCCGGCGCAGTGGATCAGCCCGTCCAGCGGCCCCGCCGTGCAGAGCTTTCGGCGGCCTACCGAGACGCTGCGGTGGGCCGGGCCAACCTTCCGTTCAGGCCACAGCTCACTGCTTGCTACCAGTATCCGCACAGATACGTTGCGGTCAATATACCCCCATGCACTTGCAACTTAGTTAACTTTCACATTACCCCAATGTTTCGCTGAGATTCGCTTACTTAGAAGCAATTAAAGGCCATAAGCTAAGGAAAAGCAACACAAGATATTTCGCATCGCTATAAGTTGCGGAAAGGTCATATGTTGCTGTGGCCTCCACGACACTCACCAGTCAGTGGAGAGGTCACAAGGTGCATCCTCTACTGCTGCAGCCCAGGTCCCGGATCCGGTCCCGACTCGGGCTCTGGGTCCTCGGCCGGGCTCTGCTGCCGCGGGGTGCTGGACGCCGACACAGCGGCATCGTCACGGGGCGAGCTGCAGACACACACAGCACACACCCACCCCCCCCCCCCCCCACACACACACACACACACACACACACACACACACACACACACACACGCACCCGCACCCGCACCCGCACCCGCACCCGCACCCGCACCCGCACACGCACACGCACACGCACACGCACACGCACACGCACACGCACACGCACACGCACACGCACACGCACACGCACACGCACACACACACACACACACACACACACACACACACACACACACACACACACACACACACACACACACACACACACACACACACACATACACACACACACACACCGGCGTGACACAGGCGCCCGAGACTGTCGGGCATCACACGGGTATACATGTACGGATATGCAGAGTGCCGCACTCACAAGACATACGCACAGGTCGCCACCGATTAGAAAGTGAAATCGTTTGTTCCTTGGGCTTAATCAATGTTATGCAAGGTATAAACAGGAATACCAAGGCGAAAGGTTATTAATTGCGTCTGATATGCATCTTTGCAGTACCAATACAGAACACTGGGTTTAATGCAAACAGTGAATCACAATGCAGGGCAGTTACTGCTGAATTAACCCATGTGTGAAGAATGCGGTCAAGCACATGCCGTTAAGTGACCGACATAAAGGAAATACGCATATTGCACATACGTAACACTAATGCGGGAAAACAATTCCTAACACCTCAGTCAGAGACTGAAACGACTTACATGGGCGATTCAGCTCCTGTCAGGAAGGCGGCGACGGCGGCGACGCTGTAGCCGGGCGGCAGTGAGCCGTCTGCGTCCGGCGGCTGCCCGGCGGTGATCGGCGAGAGGTCAACGTCGCCGAGCTCACTGGGCGGCGGCGTGACACACTCCTCCTCCAGCGCCGAGTCAAACGCGCTCTCCGCCGAGTCGTCCGTCTCGCTCTCGCCGGCCGAGTGCATGCCGTCCGATTCGACGCCGCTCGTCCACGCCTCGCCGGCCGTCGAGGCGTCCGAGACGAGTAGTGAGAGGTCGCGCGAGCCGGCCAGTGGGGCGGTCGAGTCGCCACCGATGTAGGCAAAGTTGAGCAGGTCGCCCTGGACGCTGGCCAGCGTCGAGTCGCCACATGTTAGCGAGAGCGGCTCATCGGAGAGGCTGGTCATTGCTGAAGCAGAAATGCCAACAGCGGAGGTTGACACATCCTGCTTTGGGAGCGTTTCAATCGAGGGGTGATCGTTCTGCAGTGGGGTTTGACCACTGTTCTGAGTCTCGTGGGGCAGTTGGACGCTCTCAGAAAGAACATCTTGTTCCGGGGCGCCTTCGTGCGCTGCTACCGACGGCGGATCACCAGTCTGGCGTCTTTTCAAGATGCGCTCCACTGTCAAGGCCTGCAGCGCATCAGACAGCATAGCGAAGTCAGTCACCAGTGGCTGAGACCCTGAAGTGTCCGCGTCACAAACCACATCTTCTGCGGTCGCCGATGAGTCCACCGACCTCATTGTCATTACTGGCGGATCACCGTCAAAGGAGGTCCGTCCCACACCCAGCGGGCTTCCGTCGCCGACGGACGACATGAACGGATCTCCTGTGAGCGCACGACGACCGCTTACCAGCTCCTCGCCGCCATCGCTGACGACGGAGAGGCTCAGGCTCGCCAGGTCGCCGTCGCCGCCATCGGGGGAGAGGCAGGCGGTGAGCAGACTATCCTGACCTGCCGGCGGGTCCGTGGCGCAGCCGGGCTCCAGCAGCCCAGCTTCGGCCAGGTTGAGCGACGACTCGGCCGAGGCCAGTGACGGATCACGGCTGTCACCGCACACGCAGGTGGTCGAGGTGGTGTCCTCGTCCCCTCCGTCCATCTGCAGCATCACCTCTTCAGCAGAGAAGGAGAGGCGCACCACCCGGTCCGCCCGGTCACCGCCGTCATCATCGACGCCGAACAGCTGGATGCCCATCTGGCGCAGCGTCGGGTCCGGCAGCACGACGTCGACGTCCGGCCGGGCGCCAGTGTGCGAGGAGAGGTCCTCCTCCACCTGACGGCGGATGGTGGCGGCAGACAGCGGCCGGCAGTCAGCCTCACACGAGTCGCCTCGCGAGGCGTCTGGCATGGCATCAGCAGGCTCGGCGACATCATCGCGTAGCGCCTTTTCTAGCCTGCACTTGATACCCTCGATGCGGCGATCCATGGCCGATTCCACGTTTCCAAATGGCGAGCTTCCTGTTGCGTTGGAGCCGGAGTGCTCTATAATTTGCTGATCGGCTTCGCTCATCGAGTCCGCAGTTTTCATGTTGGTGTTGTCATTGCACGTGACAGAATCGCCTCGCAATGTCTCTGATTGAGATAGCAGTGAGGGTAGTCGAGAGCCTATTATAGGACTGTCAAACGGTGTCTGATCTCCTCCATCTGCCATAGTGTCCTGACCCTCAGTCATGGTAACCTCATCGTCGTCGTCGTAGTATTCTCCCGACGACTCAGAAGATTGATCATCACTGGTATCTTCAGTGGTCACTAACCCTTCGTCTTTTTCTGATGCATCATGTGTTACATCCCTGGCTCCTATGTTCCGTTCTGCATCGTTGCTGCCCTCGTTGCTTTTCCTGACTGAAGCCTGATCTTGATTGCTCTGAATGGACTGGGTTGTGCCTGCTTTCAGTGGTTCGTCTTCCACGGGCTGGTCGTCGTGGGCGGGATATTCGGCAGGGCCCGGATGTGACGGACTCTCTGGAGCGAGGTGTCCCTGGTCCGCATGCGTCAAATACGATGCAGTGAAGTAGTTGTGCCCACTCTCCCCTATCTCATCAGATACAGCCTCCTCCGGAGGTCCAGTTATGATGATTTGTGGTATGGTGGCCTTTCCAGGTTGTGCGATATTTTCGGATGTATCATCTTCCGCATCGTGAGCGGCATTTGAACCGCTAGTGACATTTCCAGCAGGTTCACCATCGGCGACCGCTTGTCTTCTGCGTACTAATGAGGATTTGTTATCAGATTCGTATATATTACTACCTGGTTCAGATATATCGTCAAGCCGAACGTCGGTCTCGCCAGCTGCCCTTTGAAGCTCTGAAAGATGGACTATTTTGGAGGTGTGATGTCCAATACTTTCTTCTTCAACTTCAGCAATGCCAATCTGGGCGTTACTTTCGGTTTTCTGGCTTCCCTGGCGTCTATGCTCGGTATGAACCTCTTGAATCAGAGGAGCTTCACATGTGTCCGTTTGCTCTTCCATTAATGAAATTTGGGGAGCTACCGATTTCGATTCCCCCAAGCCCATATCTTCCGATGAGAGAACAGTCCACCTACCACGGGATTCGGCACACGACGAGAAGATTGAACGTGCATGACGTCCCTCCATAGCAACTGTTGGCTGATCTGACTCAGCGGATTCTTTTCTTGCCTTCAGATGCGTCAGATCAACAAGTTCCGGTTCAGCAGGCTTCGAAATTTCGACTGGTGAGCTAGCATCTAGATCCTTTGTTTGTTCAGCGGTTTTAGTAGCAGCCTCATCGGCCGCATCATCATCCTCTGATTCAAGAGCAGGCATATCTCCGTACGGATCACCACTTTTCTGATTGCCACTGGCATCTCCTGACGTTCTTGCAGGATCTTCACTGCCCTCCTTTTCAGAGGTCTCTGCCTCTTCTCTAGCGAGGTTAGTCGCGGCTTTCTTTGCTGCCTTCTCCTTCGCTTCTGCATCTGCATACAGCCTGATGCGGGTTTTCAGCGAGGCGATGGCGTTCACACTATCCTCGACCCGTCTCCGCTCCTTTTGGTTCCAGCGATCGCGCTCAGCGCGTTCCTCCTCTGGCCCTCCCCGGGCCCACGCTTCTGCGCACGCACGATCCTTGTCGAACACGGGGCGCTCATCTAGGTACGACAGTTTCTTGATTCCAACAGTCATGATCCTCCGATAGTCCTTGATGGTTCTCAGGCCTGGGTTTCCGACCAGATACAGCACGCGAAGCTCCTTCATGCTCTTGAACACTTCTATCATGTTCTCTGCGTACAGCCGGTTGTGCGACAGATCGACAACGGACAAGGACGGGCAGTCCACCAGGTGACTGGTCGAGTCCGTCTCCTCCAGGCGGTTGTGCGTGATTTGCAGATTCGTCAGCTTCGGCAGACAACTGAGCCCGCTGATGTGCGTGATGGCGTTGTGGCTTAGGTTCAGTGTATCCAAATTGACCAAAGCATCCAGATTCTCAATCTTCTTGATCAAATTGTGGTGCAGGAAGAGGGACCGAAGCTCCACACAGTGTTCAAGATTTTCGATCGTACTTATTCCGTTATTTTCTAGCCACAGACAACGAAGACCAGTGTATTCTTCTAGGTTTTCAATTTTGATGAAGCCCTTGAAGTGGAGATACAGGACGTCATTAAGGTATGGCGTGCTGTACAGCTTCATATCTCTACATAGTTTCTTTAGGGATTCCTTGGTCATCCGTGGCCACTTGTACTTGTCCTTTGCCGAGAGTGGCTGTAGCTGGTACGATTTCGCGTCATCATTGTGCTCGCCTTCATGCTCAGCTTTGTCTGCTGAAGTCTTCTCTTCGCCAAGGCAACCTTTTCCTTCTTCAGCACTGTCCATTTTCGTAACAGAGTCCTTTGCATCCTTTGCATCCTCCGGACACACAGGATCAAATGTTTCCACTTGCGGAGGAGGCGATTCTGTAGGTACCGGCTCTGGCATTATTTCGAAGTTCTTCTTTCGCTTTCCGTATCTCTACAGGTAGTCGGTATCACATATTTGTTGCAAACCGCAACAAAACCTGGAAACGGTGGATACAAATTATATATGGGAACAGGAAGATACGGGAAGTTACGCATGCGGCATGCTGTGACGGTGGACGCGGCAGACCACTGTCAGCGTCAGGGCTGCGGAGTCGGAGTCGGTCGGAGTCGGAGTCGGAGTCGGTACAATTCTGCCGACTCCGACTGCGGCTGTCAGTCATGAGCAGCGCATGGGTAAAGTATTTTCGGTACATTTTAGTGAACCACCGGTGGTGATCGGTATCGATGTCTAAAAAATGCCCCTTCGACTTTGTTTGTTTCGATTGCCTTTCCATTTAATGATCTTCAATCATGAGGTGTGTACCACGAATACGGTGGGCGAAATAGAACCAACCTAGGGTAACTAAAATAGAAATAGAACCAACCTAGGGTTTGCTGCTGGATCCCAATACGAAATGCCACCCCGAAGAATTTAACCAACGATCACGAGAAAACAATTCGCATACAAACGGTTCAAGGTGACATATAGATTGCTGAGGCGAGTTAAACGTCAAATTCATTAACTATATAATTTTATTATCGCTTAATATCCATATGTGGTTGGCAGGGTTATAACAAGACCTGGCATCTATTTTTTTACTTTCGGAATTTTAAAATAGAATGTTATGGTCAGACAATGTCTATCTATTTATTTAATTACTAGGTTTTCCATTGGATGACTGATGAGCTCCAATCTTCAAATGAGTTTTGTTTTTGCTGCGGGTGTTTACTTCTTGTGCCTGATGAAAATGGTTTCTGTTAATTAAAGGTCGGAGTCGATTTCGGAGTCGAAGTTGACTCCAGAGGGTCGGAGTCGGGGAGTTACCTGATAACCGATCGATTCCGCAGCTCTGGTCAGCGTATCGATGTACAATCACCCCTCCACCTGTACCCCTGCCGCCTGGCAGTGACTGTGCGTTATGGAATTTGATCAGCGTTGTGATCGCTCAGGGCACAGCTATTGCGGTGGTGATACTACTTTTTTACCTGGGAAGGGGTGTTTTGTTCAGAGAATGTAACCGTCCAAGTCAGGGATTTACAACCGTTAAGTGTCATATGTGGCATGTGTAGATTGGAAATGGAATATACTCATACTCTTCAGTTTTAACTTAGGTATGATTAGTTAGGAAGGCGCGTGATCTGTTTGTAATTTGCTCGTTTTCTTCACAGATAACACGAATGAAATTATTGAATACATTTAACTAAACAAAAGGATACATTTTCGATCACGGATCTTTTTCGAATCAACTCACAACAAACATACACAAAATGAATTAAATATTTGAATATTATTTGAATATTCACACAATATTTCCATTTGATTTTTGCTGAGTTGATTCCAAAAAAAATTCGGGATCGAAAATGTACCCGTTTTTTATATATTCAATTTCGAAACCACTTAATCATTTCAAGGTCAGCTAAAAATAATACAATAAAGAAATACATGCTCCTTGCTCAAGCACTCCGTAGATTAATGTGACATATTGAAGCAAGTAGGTTTACATTGTTGTTTAAAAGAATGGGTCTGGGTCGCGCATTTGGCAAAAGAATAACACTAGAAAATACCTGGTGAACATTTAGACGGTGTAGTATCGGCACTGCCGGTAAAAAAAAAACAGGCACGGGACTGGAGCACGAGCTGGGCCTGAATCCAGAGTCGGAGTGCTTAACTTCCGAATCTCAGCTAGCTGGTTAGATCGGACGTGCCCGTCTCACGCCGTGCTTGGTATGTACAACCATGCATTTAGCATATAATATGCGGTGAATATGCTGTGCTTGATCGCAACCGATTTACTCTATGCTGTTTGTTAGTGCACCCATCAGCCAAGTCTTGCTGGTCATTATCATGCCGTCGCGATCGTGTTTACTAATCAATGAATATTTACCGAGGGGGCGCGAAGCGCCCTTGAAATGTCTCGTCAACCTGGACAAAATAACATTTTACCCGGCCCGGCCCAGCCGTGCGGACGCGTTTCGGATGCTAATAACTTTGGAACTGCTCAACCGACTGCGGTCGCGTCTCTGCATTCGATAAGCCAATTCAATTAATTTTGCTTTTGGTATGTTGCATTCTGATATGGTTGGTAGCGTGTCTCGTGGTATGCGCGAAAGTGGGACACGCCAACCCCTCGATGCTATCTGAAAATCATGACTGATGGTAAAACGGCTTTATCAAGCTGGAGCAGATTTGGCATAGTTAAAGGCCAATTTCATACCCCATTTATTGCATTATGAATAGAGCTTTGAACTTTGGCGCACGCGAACATGTGCACGAAATATGGGTTTCTGTTACACCCCTAATGATGTATCTCAAAAACTACTGGGACGATCAAGATGGAATTTAGAGTAATGGAGTATTGGTTCTCTTGTGTATAATGTGTGCGTGCCAACTAGGAGTTGACTACGAACTGCTTTACCCGCGTCGGAACATAGGTACGTCAACATCCACGCATGCACCTGCACTGCCGTATTTCAGATCTCGAAAACTACTAGACCTATCGTGATGAAAATTGTAAACATTCTAATGAACGACCGTCAGTGGTTTTGCACGTAACGGAATTCAAGCCACTACGCGCGTGCGTCCGTGCGGACCACTATTGCATATATCAGAGTTTGGCCTTAGCGAAAGCGCCCGTTTGCACACTCCGATCACTAACGGGATGGGGGGGGGGGGGGGGGGGGGGGCAAGCCGGCACACACACACACACACACACACACACACACACACCCACACCCACACCCACACCCACACCCACACACACACACACACACACACACACACACACACACACACACACACACACACACACACACACACACACACACACACACACACACACCCACACACACACACACACACACACACACACACACACACACACACACACACACACACACACACACACACACACACACACACACACACACACACACACACACACACACACACACACACACACACACACACCGATCACCATCATTGTTGAGGGACAAGCCGTCGCACACTCCAAGCACCGCCGGGGTGGGAGGGGCAAGACCAACATACACTCTGATCATCTCGGTGGCAGCCGATACGAGGCGTTGGTTGGAGGAGGGGGGGGGGGGGGGGTGAGCAAAGGTAACACACACTCCCATCACGAATGGGGTTGGAGGGGGGGGGGGGGTGGGGGCAAAGCCTACACACACTCCGATCATTTCCGGGTTGGGAAACACTCCGATGACCGCCGGGATGGGGGGGGGGGACACACTCGGACTCCGGTCACCGCCAGGGTTGGGGGGTTGGGGGGGGGGGGGGGCAAGGCCGAGACACACTCTGATCACCGCTGGGGTTTGAGAAGGCCAAAGCTGAGATACACTCCGAGCACCGCCGGAGTTGGGGGGGGGGGGGGGGGGGGCTAGGGTGTAAAAAAAACCTTTTCGTCGATGCAAGCTTGCCAATTGACACGACGTTCTTCTTTATGCCAATACAAAGTATGCCAAATTTCATTTCGATCCTTTGAGTTTTGGTTCCCCGGCCTCCGTAAGTGGTGATCCCTACCCAAAAGGTAAAAGATCAAAGTCGTCGTACAGACCTCCGCGTGTCATTTGAAAGCTCGTGTCGAGTAGAGTAAACTTTAATTCAGCCAAAATGCTCTAAATTCTTGTTTTCGTTCTATGAGACATAAACAGAGCCCAAATTTTCAAGGTCTCTATTCAAGGCTTGCTTTTGGGCTCTGTTTATGTCTCATACAACGAAAACAAGAATTTGGAGCATTTTGACTGAATTAGAGTTCATTCTACTCGACAATAGAGTTCATTCTACTCGACAAGAGTTTTCAAATGAGCACACGCGGAGGTCTGTACGCAGGCACGTAGCCAGAATTTCGTCCAGGGGGGGGGGGGCGGCGCCTCGAAAGGGCCCCTTCCCGAGCGTTGAAAGGGCCCCTTTCCCAAGCGTTGAAGGCCCCCCCCCCAAAAAAAAAACGGATGACAATGGCACGTTATAAGGATGGAGAATGCAGTATGACAGGTATGGCATGGGCCATACCAACTTTTAGGAGCTGGAGTTAGCAAACTGCCATATCAACTTTGGAACCAGCGACACCAATTTGGAATCAGCTATACCAACTTGGAATATTTTTTTAAGCTCAAGACGTGGAACTCCTGAACAAATTGCGCCGCGGAGAGGCGCGAAAATTTCGAGTCTTATGCCCTGGATATGCTTTATCATCAATGCGTCGCATTGTGTATGGTGCGGACCTCTAAAAATGCTATATTGTGCGTTTTAAAGTGCGGTAAAAAAGGTGTTAAAGTGAACTATTTTGCCCAATTATATAGGAAAGTAGCAACATACCACATAAATGCGCCGAGAAACGGGTCGATTTTTTTTCTAACCCGCATATGATTTAATTTGTAGTTAAATTGCGCAGCGGAGTGGCACGATTTTTTAAATAGTTGTATACCCTGGACAACTGCATTCTTACTGTTGAAAGGCACAGGGTCCCTTCAGATCGTCTAGGGACCCTTCCGACCTTTTCAACGCCCTTCCGACCTGTCCAGGGACTGATCTGGGATCCGCGAAGCGAAAAGACATGATGTGGAGTTGGTGCTATATATATAATACAAAGAGGGCTTACTCTACAAGAACAATTACAATCGGAGCTTTCGAGTATATTGTAACACTGACGAAGGGTGCTACAATATACCCGAAAGCTCCACTTTTAATATTTGTCTTGTGGAGTAAGTCCTCTTTGTATTTAATCTTCACCTGGGATATCTACGTGCTGTTGGCCCTTCCGGTCTGACCAGGGACTCCTCTAACCTTCCAAGAAGCCCCTCTTGTGTGTCAAGGGCCCATTCGGCCTGTTCAGAGGTCCTTCCGACCTGGCCAGGGACTGCACTGGCTGCTTTGTCGTCCTGCCGACATACTCAGGGGCCCCTCCGACCTGCCCAGGGGCCCCTCCAGACGGGCTAGGAATTCATCCGGCATGTCCAAGGGCTCTTCCGACCGGCCCAGGGACCTTTTCGGTCTAGCCAGGGTCCCCTCTGACTTACCAGGAGACCCTCCAATCTGCCCAGCGACTCTTCTGGTCAGACTGCGCTGACTGCTTTGTCGCCCTGCCGACATGCTCAAGGAGCCTCCTACCTGCCCTGGGCCCTGGGGGGGGGGGGGGAGGGAGCCAATACATTTAGCATTCCGATCACCGACGGGGTTGGGTATGTGCAGCGCCATTGTACAGATGGAAAGGTGCAAAACTGGCTCTAAAATCAATGGAAGTTTGATTTTCTTTTATTTGTAATTTTTCACTGAAACTGCATGCCCGTGAAGTTGGCAACTTATTTAGCGACTTATTTAGCGACGACCTGCGATTTCTCCCAAAATGACATATATGATCAGCTAGATCACGAGAAACACGAATATGATTTTTGTTTTTCTATACCACGTGTCATTCAAGGTCAAAATCAAGGTCAAAGGAAGTTACTGCCGTAGCCGCACATTGATGCCGTAGTTGTAGCCGCACATTGAAAATAAAATGAATCGAGGTCCAACTTCAAGGTCAAAATCAAGGTCAAAGGACGGGGAACTAAAAAAGTGGCAGAAGTTACTGCTCGATTTTCATTTTTTTAAACCAAAATGTAGCTCAGGAAAAGTTGTAGCCGCACATTGAAAATCAAATTAATCGAGGTCCAGCTTCAAGGTCAAAATTAAGGTCAAAGGATAAACACTAAAAAAGTGGCAGAAGTTACTGCTCGATTTTTTTTTCTAAACCAAAATGTAGCTCAGGAAAAGTTGTAGCCGTACATTAATCGAGGCCCAACAGCTAGGTCAAAATCATGGTCAAAGGACGGGAAACTGAAAAAGTGGCAGAAGTTACTGCTCGATTTTTTTTCTTCAACCAAAATGTAGCTCAGGAAAAGTTGTAGTCGCACATTGAAAATGCAATTAATCGAGGTCCAACTTCAAGATCAAAATAAAGGTCAAAAGACGGGGAACTGAAACAGTGGCAGAAGTTACTGCTCGATTTATTTTAAAACCAAAATGTAGCTCAGGGAAAGTTGTAGCCGCATTTTGAAAACCAAATTAAACGAGGTCCAACTTCAATGTCAAAATCAAGGTCAAGGGACGGGAAACTGAAAAAGTGGCAGAAGTTACTGCTCGATTTTTTTTTCTCCCAAAATGTTGCCCAGGAAAAGTTGTAGCCGCACATTGCAAATCAAATTAATCGAGGTTCAACTTCAAGAGGTCCAACTTCAAGAGATTCAAGATTTTTGATGTGCGGCTACAACTTTTCCTGAGCTACATTTTGCGAAAAAGTCCAAATCGAGCAGTAACTTCTGCCACTTTTTCAGTTCCCCGTCCTTTGACCTTGATTTTGACCTTGAAGTTGGACCTCCATTCATTTTATTTTCAATGTGCGGCTACAAATTTTCCTGAGCTATATTTTGGTAAAAACAAAATCGAGTTGTAACTTCTGCCACTTTTTCAGTTCTCCGTCCTTTGACCTTGATTTTGATCTTGAAGTTGAGCCTCGATTAATTTGATTTTAATTGTGCGGCTACAACATTCCCTGAGCTACATTTTGCTAAAAAAAATCCAAATCGAGCAGTAACTTCTGCCACTTTTTCAGTTCCCGTCCTTTGACCTTGATTTTGAATTTGAAGTTGGACCTCGATTAATTTGATTTGTAATGCGCGGCAACAACTTTTCCTGAGCTACATTTTGTTAAAAAAAAAATCAAAATAGAGTAGCAACTTCTGCCACTTTTTCAGTTCCCCGTACTTTGACCTTGATTTTGACCATGAAATTGGACTTCGATTAATTTTATTTTCAATGTGCGGCTGCAATTTTTCCTGAGCTACATTTTGGTAAAAAAAAATCAAAATCGAGCAGTAACTTCTGCCCTTTTTTTTAGTTCCCCGTCCTTTGACCTTGATTTTGATCTTGAAGTTGGACCTCGATTAATTTGATTTGCAATGTGCGGCTATAACTTTTCCTGAGCTACATTTTGGTAAAAAAATAAAAATCGAGCAGTAACTTCTGCCACTTTTTCAGTTCCCCATCCGTTGACCTTGATTTTGACCTTGAAGTTGGACCTCGATTAATTTGATTTCAATGTGCGGCTACAATTTTTCCTGAGCTACATTTTGGTCAAAGCAAATGCAAATTGAGCAGTAACTTCTGCCACTTTTTCAGTTCCCCGTCCTTTGACCTTGATTTTGACCTTGAAGTTGGGCCTCGATTAATGTTATTTTCAATGTGCGGCTACAACTTTTCCTGAGCTACATTTTGGGGAAAATCAAAATCGAGCAGTAACTTCTGCCACTTTTTCAGTTCCAAGTCCTTTGACCTTAATTTTGACCTTGAAGTTGGACCTCGAATAATTTGATTTTCAATGTGCGGCTACAACTTTTCCTGAGCTACATTTAAAAAAAATCAAAATCGAGCAGTAACTTCCTTTGACCTTGATTTTGACCTTGAAGGACACGTGCTATAGGAAAACAAGTATCATATTCGTGTTTATCGTGATCTAGTTGATCATAGATGTCATTTTTGGAGAAATCGGAGGTCGTCGCTAAATAAGTCGCTGAATGTCCGTGAATGTCCGTGAAGTTGGCGACTTATTTAGTCGCCAACTTCACGGACATTGAAACTGCAACGTTTGTTCTATAAAACACATGCAAATTTCCATCAGCAATGCCGTTGATCTAATTCAGAGTTAAAAGATCATGCACAAAGTCGGGGAGGGCCACCAGCTAGCTCTAAAAATGGGAGGGGGCGTCGGCCTCTCCCCCCTCAGGTCCAGTTGGGGAGGCGAGTTGCCCCCACTGCCCCCGCGTTCCTGCCAAACTCTATAACAGTGCCCCATCTCTCAAGTCTCAGGTACGGTGGTCATAGGCGTAGGCAAGGCTATGTAAACCAGGTAGACCGCTCCGGCCGAAAAAGTGGCGACAACTCGTAATTTAGCTGCAACGACCCCGCAGTTGCTGTGACGCGGATGAGGGTCTCGCGGCCGGCCGGCCGGTCGCCTACGTAGGGTTAACGTGTAGACCCCTCCCGCTTTTTTGTCGCTTGGTTCCTTTGTTTGTCGGTTGATTTTTAACTTAAGATGTCTATCTACCAAAAATTAAGCGGTGTATGGGGTGCCGTTGCGAAAATTGCAATCCGACCCAAACTTTTTAAGTTATGGGCCGGAACAGTTTGCTGCCCGGTGATTCCGGCCGGCCGCGTTTTCCACCCGTTTTTTTCCCACTTGGTTCCTTCGTTTACCGGCCGATTGTTACACTTAAGATGTCTATATACCACAAATTAAGCGACGTATTGGATGACTTTGGTAAAATCGCAATGCAACCCAATTTTTTTTAAAGTTATGGGCCGGCAAATTCCACTGAACGGCGATTCCGGCCGGACCGCCGTACGTAAAACGCCAACGCGCACGTTCCTCGGGTGTGTGTCGCCTGATTTCTTCATTTGCCGAGCTATTGTTACAATTAAGATAACAATCTGTCACAAATTGAACGATGTATCTTATGCCGTTGAAAAAATTGTCATCAGACTCAAACTATTTACATTTTGGGCCGGCAAAGTTAACCGTCCTTTGGCTCACAATGGCAGACCGGACAGCCACCACATACAATACTCAAACAGTGATAACACTCAAATAGTCTTAATTTAAATCATGCGGCCCATATTATGGCTAAGGAAAAATTGCACTAGGCTTACCTGATAAATAAAACAAAGTTGCTAATATAACAGTTGACAATTTGCGATGATAACGTCTGACAGTTCTTGGCAAAGGCCAAAGCATACCCACAAAATAGATATTCTCATCTTTTTTGACGAGTTTCATGAAAATCTGATTAGATAAGTCGATTGTCAAATGCATTCAAGCAATTCAAAGTAACTATTTAAAATTACACTTCCCGCCCGCGTCTCCGCACCACACCATCCCGCCCGCTCACCGCGTCTCCAGCCGACGCCGGCCCACCAGGCGTCGCCATTGGCGCATCCAGAACGTTGGTGGTGGGGGGAGGGGAGTGTTTTTTTGGGGGGGGGGGGATTCCAAAAAGTCTCACACAATTCTGAAAACCCATCGGATTTCGCTTGCTTATGCATTGATAGCTGATTTAAAACAAACTTTCCTTGGTAAAAGTTGTTTGGATTTTGTTCTATATCAGGAAATGTGTCAATTTTGCGCCGATTTCAGGTTTGTCGGGGGGAGGGGCATGGCCGCCATACCCTCCCCTCCCCCTTCCCCCTGGATCCGCTAGTGGGTGCCGCGGCGAGACACAATGTGTTTTTGCCTGTGGAGACCAGTGCAGAAAATCCGAGATCTTTGGTCACAGCCCAGTCACGGCCACGGCATGAGCTGGCAAGTCACAGCTTTAGTTACTTTCGCTGCAATGTTAACCCTACTTTCAGGATCACATATGGCGCTGGCCTCGCCAGTCACAGCTTCAGTCACGGCCGTGACCAGGTCTGGTCCCAGCGCTGGGACGCTGGGACCAGAATTCTGCAACTCTAGTTGCCTGGCAACGCACGCGCCAGGGCGCTGTACGTGGCAGGAGCTCTTCCGCCCCGTGAGGTCTCTAAGTAGTAAATACGTCGCGTTACATCGCATCAGAATTAATTGACCTTTTACATATATATTTGTATAACTCTCAACGTTTTCTCAAACTAGGAAAAATCCTCGAAAAGCTCCTAGACACCCATGCCCTCCGCACGGCGCCATGCAATTAACGTTACTTAAGCAAATGATGTTCGGCTATTCTGACCCTCATCCTCGTCATCAGCCGTCAACCAATGAGCGTGGAGAGTGTCAGACGCTGATTGGCAAAAAAGCTGTTGGCAGCAAAACCTGGCTCATGAGCAGATGCGTGAACAAGACCAAGCTGCGGACGTTGCTAATATTTTTCGCCCTTTTTCCCCATGTTAAATAGGCGGAGCGGCTCCCCTGGGCGTAGGTACACCAGGGGGGGGGGGGGGGTGACAAACGGGGCAATTGCCCCCCCCCTGAAGGTCTGTACGTGCCCCCTTTGGTCGAAAAAATGAATGATTTTTATTAAAAAAATTATAGAGAAAAAGGGTGAAAATATGCCATTAAAAAATATAGTGAGCCAAATCCAGTGAGTTTTGTTTTGGTGGCGTTACTTTATGCCCCCCCCCCCCACCCCGAGCAAAAATTGCCCCCTCTGGAGTAAATCCTGGGTACGTCACTGACGGTGGTACGCCTTAATTGCATTGTCGCTCAATTGAAATTATGATATTATTTTATGCTTAACTTACCTTTTCAGCTTAAATTACCTATAATTTATCCACCATCCCCTGAGAATATCAGACTTGTCGACAACACAATATTCACAACAAATATCGCTTACACTCGTTTCCATAGCAACCACAAACGCTGTTATTAACTAGGCATCATTTTTACAGTTTCTTTTTCTATAAAATAAAACAGATATATTTTTAAGCGCTTAAGACGATTTGTCTGTTTCAATATTATGCGCAAATCCTTATACTTTAATCTATGATTGAGAAATATAAATCAAGTTGTTAAAATGTTCTCGATATTTTGTACAAGTCATTCCTTGCGCAGATGAGGCGTTTAGCCTCAATATTCGCCGACCTTGTTGGGTTGGTGGCATTGCGTTTTATTTGTGTCATATTTTGAGCTAAGATACGCGTCCTGTGAATTCATTTTACAGGCGTGCATATTCGTGGTATTTGAGTTCATATCTTCAGTCGGCATTCTACCAAAAGGTTTGAGGATACAGGTTATTCGTTTGATTTTATTATTGGTAGAATCCACGGGACGCCATTGCCGTAGTATCATGATTATGTTGATGTGATTTCACCACAAAACCATTTTGACCCATCTATCAATAGGGTAAATTGCCCTAACTCCAGACTTGTCCTAACTTCAGATTTTTGCATGCTACCAGAATATAAACAATACAGACCATCGTTTGCACTCTGATAGCATGAAATGTCAGATTAGAATGTGTCCAAAGATTGGACTTTTACCCTATCATAGGATCGAGTAGATAAAACTGTGAGCTTTAAAACAGGTTTTGAGTAATCCACAGCATCCACAGGTGCATAAAGTTGTGTTCTTCAACATGGCATAGGTAGGTAGGTACCATGTATCATTGTGCTATGACATGCTATTATGGAAATAAGGAATATCAAATCAGTCCTTGCCAGTTTGGTATTACTAGAGCAGGCGTCACACTTCCGTACACCACACTGTAGGTAGTGTTACAGGCCTGAACAAGGGGTGGGCGGTGCAGACTGCAGCCAGCTTGATGACGTCACTGGGAGGCCTGTCACACTACCTACATCATGGTCATGGTGTACAGAAGTGTGACACCCATGACCCAAATGAGCCATTTGTGTAATATACATATTATACCATAATCAAACCTGACTTAACCTTATAGCAATTACGGTTGCAGGGACTCACATTTAGAATGCTCCACTTGCATTCACTTGCTGCGCTGCAGCCCTACCAGGGGGCCTGGCGACCCCTCCAGACCCCCCCCCCCTGCTCCAGACCATCTTGTAGACAAAGCCTATCCTATGGCATAAATAAGTAGTCTGATGTATTTGCGCAGGAAACAGGATACACCCTGGAAAGTTACGATCAATAGTGAAAAATACCCTCCCAGTGACGTCATCAAGCTGGCTGCACCTCCTGCCCCTTGTTCAGGCCTATAACACTACCTACAGCGTGGTGTACAGAAGTGTGACACCTGCTCTGGTAATACTCCCAGTTCTGGGTATGCTTAGATTGTGACTCACTCTCAAAAAGCTTTATAAAAAACATTGTGCAGGTGGAGAAAGTATACTGAGAGGACAAGTCAAAGTACTTATTTTAATGCATGGTGGCCAAATTCAGAGATTTGGAGGAATGGAAGGATGCCAAAATTGCTTCTTTTTTAAATGATAGGACGAAGGAGGTGTGCAGGTCTAAAACATGAAAATAAGGTCATAATTTTCATGTTTTTGTGCTGGACACTCCCCATTTCATGATATCACATCTGGATGTGATATCATGAAATGGGGATTGTCCAGCACACAAACATGAAAATTCTGACCTTATTTTCATGTTTTAGACCCGGACACCTTCATCCTATCATTTTTGCATGCAATAGTTTAGTCATCCCTCCCCTAACCAGACTCGTTATTGATTCACCTTTTTTGGAAGGATTCAATCACAATTCATTTTTGAATATGAAAGATTCAGTCACTGTTTGATTCATGTATAACCATTTTGAGAAATTATTATTTCCAATTCATTTTTTTTTTGTTGTTGAGCAAATCACGTTTGACTCGCCATTGAAATGGCATTGCACAGTCTTTTTTCTTCAATCAGCCTTGTTTCCATGCAAATTTTGATTCAATCATGATTCATGAATATAAATCTGGTGGTGAATCGATTCTTCTTTGATCCAAGGGATTTTGATTGAACGATTCCAATCGATTCAATCAGAGTCGAATCAATAACCAGTCTGCCCCTAACTCTCTGAATTTGGCCACTATGTTTTAATGGGAAGATTGTTTCACTGAAAGGAATGTCAGTCTGTCAAGTCATTGTACCTAAAGCTCACAACATCTACTGTCAGTGACAAATGCCACATAAATGATTTTGACTTGAATTCCAAATTGAGATAGCTCTATTATTACTTTGTCTTGTTGTGACATATACACCATTTACTGTTTGTGATAAACAGACATGTGACCACAACTGCATAGTCATAAGTATTGCAAGGACATTTTCTCTTGGTCCCAAGCATTCCAATGCAATGTTTTAGCTTTCTTTTGGCTGCCCTGATGACTGTATGCTATTTTACCATATTGTATATTTTCATTTCTAAGGATAGCAAGAAAGTTGTATTGTTAGTCATTGTATTCATAGATTGCACAAATATTGGGATATTTTTGGGATCATATTTTGAACATTGTCATCTCTGAACAGTTCAAATATAGAGCAATTTGTGGCAATTGCATCTTTCATTTTTTGTTTTGTTTAAAGGGAATAGTTCACCTTTAACATGGGGTTTTGAACTGAGATAGTAGATTTGTAGAGCAGAACGAAAAACGTTTTTTGGTGAAACAATTACCTCGCTACGCTAAGTAATTACGACACAGGACTAGTGTTGTGGTAGTAGATCTGGGCACGAAACAGCTTTTTCTAAAAGGGGCCCTTTTATAAGACGCTGTTCGGCTGTTTCGTGCTCCGATCGGGGCACGAAACTTGAAACTCTTCGACGGATATTCATCTATCGTACAAACAAATATTCGTTTTTCAGCTTGAAATACCCAGTATAGCCAAATTTCAAGACAACTTTCAAGGTGACATATTCCCTTTAAGCAATATTATATTACTTCTTCATTGTTTTAAGAGGCCATGACTCTGTAAAATCCTTTTAATATTTTTTGTTTTTTGTTTTTTTGTGTGTGTATCAACTTAAGTGCTTTATGACTAGACTTATAACCAATTAAATCAATTGACACCTTCCCCATATCTTCCAATATAGGTTCTTTAGATATAGTTAAGTCAAGAAGTCTGTGAACAATCTTGTTTTAAGCTCTCTGCTTATCCACATAATTTTCACAATGTTTCCAACTTCCACTTACGCCACAGGCCCACTACACCAATAAAACACCTGAAATAATGTCACCCCATGTGCAATGTGCATACATGTCTGTAGTATCATGCATGAACTTCCATAATATTGCAGACTTCTTTAATATCATGCATGACATTCTATAGACATAAAGACATAAAGACATAAAAGAAAAGTGCAACAAAGAGCCTCTTGGGCCCATCCGAGGTTGCACCCCCCCCCCATCCCCCCCCCCTCCACAAGTCTCGCCCCTTCAAATCACCTTACTCTACCTGCATAAAAGAAGGCTAATCCCACGAGTATTTATGAACTAATCCCTTCTCTGTAAAGTATTTATCTAATCTAATTTTGAAGGAAGCAAGTGTCACTGCATCAGCGACATCCCCTGGTAGCATATTCCAATGTCCTACAACCCTTCTACTGAAAAATGACTGTCGTAGCCTAGTCCTACTTTGTTTCATAATGAGTTTATGCTGATGACCTCTACCTCGATTTTCCCTATTGAACTCAAACATACCCTTTAAATATCCAGAATGCTGACTATTTACAAATTTGAAGACTTCAATTAGATCTCCTCTTAGCCTTCTATATCTAAGTGAAAACATACCCAATTTCCTTAATCTATCTTCATAAGGTAAACTACCAAGACAATTAATCATTTTTGTTGCCCTTTTTTGAACTCTTTCTAACAACCAGCAATCTTTCTCATATGTTGGAGACCAGGCTTGTACACAATACTCCAAATGTGGTCTAACGTATGCACAATACAGTTTTGTTATTACCTTTTCACTCTTGTAGGAAACATTTCTGTTAATGGCCCCTAGCATTCTAAGTGCCTTTTTCCTAGCTTCTACAACCTGGTCTGACGCTGATAGTCTATTGTTTACCACGACACCTAAATCTCTTTCCTTTTCAATCTGCTCCATTTTCTGCCCACCCATTTCATACCTATGTTTACTGCTAACCCGTCCAGCGTGCATAATCTTACATTTACTCAAATTGAATTTCATCTGCCATGCTTCAGACCACTCAACTAGCTTGTCCAGATCTGATTGAAAAACATCCTGATCATGTTTTCCTCTAATAATCCTGACAACTTTTAGATCGTCTGCAAATTTCAAGACTTTGCTGTCTATACTGTTCTCAATTGCATTCACAAATATTATAAAAAGCAATGGGCCCAGGACTGAGCCCTGTGGAACCCCACTGAGAACCTCCTTCCATTGTGATTGGCACCCATTCAATATAACCCTTTGCTGGCGTCCTGAAAGCCACGTTTCTATCCAATCCAGAATCTTGCCCCTGATCCCATGAATTTTAAGTTGCAACCCCAGTCTTGTATGGGGGACTTTGTCAAATGCTTTACTGAAATCAAGAAAAGCTACATCTAGCTGTTTACCCTGATCAACGCTATCTGTTGCAACATCCAAAAACTCCAGAAGATTAGTTAAACAAGAACGGCCCTTCCTAAAGCCATGCTGTGTATCTTTGATGAGTTCATTTTGCTCCAAGAATTCAACAATCTTATCTTTGATGATTGATTCAAGCACCTTGCAGACTAATGAGGTCAGACTAACTGGTCTATAGTTTTCCTCTTTACTTCTATCTCCCTTTTTATGAATAGGAACAACATTTGCTCTTTTCCAATCAAGTGGAATTTTACTATCTGCAAGTGATTTAGAAAATATTATGGCTAATGGAACCGACAACTCCCTTTCAGATTCTCTTAAAAGTCTAGCATGGATTTCATCAGGTCCTTCTGCCTTGTTAGGCCTTACTTTCTTTAGATATTCTAGAACAAGTTCACTACTTATGCCACCTAGCTCTCCTATAGTCTCCTCTGTCTCTAGCTCAGGCTGAAGTGCTGCAATACTACTCTGGTCCTCGATAGTAAAGACAGATTGAAACTGATCATTAAGCACTTCAACCATTTCACTGTCCTTGCTAACTAACACATCATCTACCTTAAATGGACCTATATTTTTGGAAACTGTACTTAACTTATAAAAACTGAAGAACTTCTTACTATCTGCATTACAATGTCTAGCTAAATCAAGTTCCTTTGCCCTTTTAGCTGCTCTGACCTTTTTCTTAACTGAATTTCTTGCATTCTGGTAGGCCTTCTGATTTATATCTAGTGAAGATCCCTTCAAAATGCCAAATGCACTTCTTTTAGCTTGTATAGCACTCCTTACTTCTGGGGTAAGCCAAACTGGATTGCCCTTGGTTCTGTTACGTTTGTGCCTGAGGGGTATATGCCGATTTTGAATTTGGCTTAATCTAGCTTTGAAAACATTCCAGGCCTCACATGCATCTAAACCTGCCAACTCAACGTTCCATTTTATCTGTGCGAGGTCATTTCTAATACCATCAAAATCAGCCCGGCTGAAGTTTGGAACCATAATAAGGTTATCTTTGGGCCTCATTTCTGATGAGATATTGAATTTAACCATATTGTGATCACTGGTTCCTAGACCTGCACAAATACTTATGTCACTAACTAGATCACTGTTGTCTGAGAATACAAGGTCTAGAATGGAGCAATGTCTGGTTGGCTCTGTTACAAACTGATGCATGAAAAGCTCCTCTTCAAAGATTTGCCTATACAACCTACACTCATTTGTTTCCTCTGCTATACTTTCGTATCCTCTTAAGTTAAAATCTCCCATAATAAGACACTGAGCCCGAAAGTTCCTACGTATTTCCTCACAAATATCTTGGTCTGTTTCAGCTTGGAAGTTCCTTGGAAGATTCCCTGGTCTGTAAAATGCACCTATCCTCAACCTTCCTCTGTTTCCTGTACCAATTTTAATGTCAAGCCAGATTGATTCTACTTCTTTTACTTTACTAGAATCATCAACTCTAGTAGTGCAGTACAAGCTATTTACATATACAAACACTCCGCCTCCCTGCCGTGATTCTCTGCAGTATGAGAACATGTTATACCCTTGTAACTCGAAATCCTGTAGCCTATCCCTATTATACCCCTCACTAACCCATGTCTCGGTTACACAAATGATATCAGGCTTTTCAAGGGCAACATAACACTCAAACTCATCAAATTTAGACCTAATACTTTGGGCATTCAGCAACACACATGTGATCTTATACTTTGAGCTGACTCTACTAATTCTGAGGGAATTATGATCTACTGTCCTATTCTGACATGAACTTCTACCAATGCTTACTTCTTGATGCCCTAGTACTAGCGTCCCTGAACCCCCCCTCCTACCTAGTTTCCCTGAATGACACTTCTGTAGGCATCTCCCAAAGCCCTTGCCCCCTCATCCGATAAGTGAAGCCCATCCTTCATATAGTACCTATGCCACTCATAGAACTGATCCCATAAGTCTACATAACTAAGCCCCATAGCTGAACATAAGTTCTGAACTGAGCAGTTCACAGACAGAGCTCTCGAGTACCACTCCTCACTGGCTCCACAGCGAGGGAGGATGCCAGTCACAATGACCGGTTTCCTGGACTCCTTCAACCTCTGCAGCAGGCTCCGGTACTCCGCTACTATTCTCACACTCTGCCTAGGTCCTATGTTGTTCACCCCCACCTGTATTATAACTGTCTCCGGGCTACTCCTACCCAGTTCTGCCTCAATGACAGGGCCCATATCAACTACTTTTGCCCCCGGTTTAACTATACATTTGTCCCTCTTCCCACAGAATGTTCGCCTTAAGGGCCTTACCCTTGAGTCCCCAACCACTAAATGCTGAATCTGTACCTTGTCACTTTCAGCTGCTGACTCTAACGCACTGAACCTATTTGCTAGTGTAACCTGCTGATGTTCCCTGGGGCTGTACTGCCTGACTCTACCCTGAACTTTTGTCCATCCCTCCTGATCCCCTTCCCTCTTCCTCCTCCAGATTCTGCTACCACCCTCCATTACCCAGCACCCCTCCTCATCCTTACTGTCTGTGGCCCTAGCATTACTTTCCACAATGTTGGGTCTCCAGAAACGTGACCCTCCAACACACTTCCAAACCCCAGCCGCACTATCCACCTTTGCCTTATCCTCCTCCCTTATGCCCCTATCAGAACTACCACTGGTCCCTGATCCTGTAGGCTCCTTTTCTGACCCCCTAACCACAATCTGTGCATACGTTCCTTGGTCAGGAGCTACACCCTCTTGCGGCTCATCTCTACACCTACACTTACTTAACTGCGCCTCAAGCTCCGCTACTCTAGCCTGGAGGGCCTCTAGCTCTGCTACCTTCGCCTGCATCCTAGTCATGCTCATTTGAATACACTAGTAACTTAGGTATATAACTTAGGTACTATGCACTTTTCAATACTTTACTAACTTAACTTAACTTTTTTTGTTTTTTTGTTGTTTGTTTTTTCTTCTTCTAAACCTTAACTAGATCTAGGTAAAGCTAGTAACACAAATCAGCTATGAGTGCACCTAATACTAGACTAAATATCTAATCCTTAAATAAACTGAATACTAAATACACCTTAATTATCCCTAATTTTCTAAAATATCTACTTATCCAACCCTGCAACTAATAAGACAAAAATAAGACAAAAATAATATAGTATTGCATATGATGTGAATCATAGCACTCCTTCCTCTGCTTTGCATTCACATCACAACCAATGATGCATGTTTATGTTGTTATCACATAATGACAAATAACTTGATGTTAACACATTTGTGACCGAGCACCTAAGGAGATGGATTTTGTTTTGTGTGTAATGATTGTAATGATTTTAACAATTGTAATTGCCGTTAACAATTGCCGTTTTAGCCTCTGACGAGGGGCCGTAATAGCCATGAGCTTATCGTGGATGGCCTTAATATATGTCTATGTCTATGTCTATGTCTATGTCTATGTAATTTCAAAATAGCTTTTAAAATAATGGTTGCTCAATTTAGTTTAGAACATGTTTTACCAGTTGGGGGCATTCCATGCCAGATCGACAAAGCCATAACAGCCTACATCTCATATTTCGATAACACTAGGTGTCTGTGGTAATCTGGGCCGTAGATTCATGCTGTTAAATTTTCACCCCCGTCCGTCGAATGGTTTTCGAGTTTCAGCCTCAGGCAACTTTGTAATGTTATGCAAAATTATAATTTTCAGAGGACAATATCCCCCATCTAAATCATGCGAGTCATATAAACGTATAATCATCAGAATCTTCAGAAACCATAGATTCATATTTTTTTCTTTTAATCGAAAATTGTGTAATTTTAACATGTGATCTCAGGTCAGATCACATGATTTTATAATGTGGCCATTTAACATTCAGTTTCTTTCCCATGCCTGAATCGACTTGGATACATAAGCCTTGATACATATGGTATATAGATTGGAGATAGGTTGTTTCTCTATTTTTTTGTTGTTTGAAAAATCATGGTCACCACGTCTCTGGTAATAACTTTGCACGTAATTGTGCTAGAGAACTTAAAGGGATATTGCCACCTCCGGAGGATTTCTAAAAAGCATCTTACATGAATGGTGGGGATCAACAATCGTGTATGCTCAAGCTCAAACTTGCTCCTGCAGCACCTACAGCAGGATATCGACAATTTTGTTATTATATTTCTGACTCCAAAGCGTTGATCCCAGCTGTGCTCAATACTATATTCATGATGGCCGCTCTCATCCAGTTTGGCTGTGAAATTGGTGCTCGCCCAAAGCCGAAGCGTCCGAATTCGCCGAGACTTGAAAAGTCTATCTGTTGTGTTATAAGGTATTGGTCACAAATCTCCTACGGCCCCAAAGTCGAGCCATAGCTATTGGTGGTTTATTGCTGTTTTATTCATGTTTTATTATGAAAGAGGCTATGGTTGTTGAAAACATAATTAACTGTATACGCATTTTAATTTTAAAGTGCACTGACGGAATGGTGATGTTGAGTTTGCAATATTCAAAAGCAAATAATAGTCCGCAAAGAAGTGATTATAAATAGTGATGAGGCGACTCCAATTTTACGAATGTGTGCCAATCATGAGTGGTGCAAATTTATTTTTTGACCTAATGGGGGAGTTTCGGGAACCAAATTTGTCAGGTGAAATCGGACGGTAACCGGACAAAAAGTCAAAAGTCAAAGGCAAAAAGTCAAATGTGAAAAGGTCAAAGGACAAAAAGTCAAATAGGCTAAAAGTCAAATGCAAAAACACAAACAGGCAAAAAGTCATAATGGATAAAAGGCAAAAAGTCCAAAAGGCAAAAGTCAAAGTTAAAAGTCAAATGCAAAAAGTAAAAAACGCAAAGTGACATGCAAAAATTAAAAAGGGCAAAAAGTCGAATACAAAAACTCAAAAGGGCAAAAATAGCTGATTCACGGCTCCGCGTCACGCCAAAGCTTGTGGTGAGAGTAAGTTTCTTCGCTTCGCTCCAAACAGGACACGGGTCTTGGGCGTTAGGTAAGTTAAACTGCAAAAAGTAAAATGTAAAACGTCACAAAATCAGAGGCAATAAAGCTAAAATGTCAATGACGGCTATACCAGTTAAATACGCCATGCAAAGGCGAACTGCTTTTAATTAAAGTCCGTTTTTATCATGTCCCTGAAGCTAGCGACGGATTCGGATTATAATTCAGCGTCGAGTAGCGATTCGCTTCAAAATGTGGTTCCTGGTCAACTTGGCATGCTGATCACGAAAATGACATTCATTTTGATATCCAAGGTCATCTTCAAGGCCATTTTCAAGATAAATATTTCGAGCTCCTCCGCATAAGTAACCTCACTCGTGACAGGACAGATCGACCCGGACCCTGCCAACACGGTGTCAGGCACGGAATAACATTGAACAAGAACATATTGATCAGACACGATGGGCCCGCATGAGGCCGGCAGGCCTTCTTAGCCCGACACCACAAACACCGGGCCCGAACTTCGGGCCTAGCACTGGCTCTGTGGCCCTGAAATTTGCATTGCTAGTAGGTGATAAACAGCCCGATATAGCGAACGTGATTCTTATTCGACGTATGTGCCTGCACTGTACAAATATCTTTGAAGGTAACGGATTAATGTAACTTCTGCTTCCGTTATCTTTCCATTATCTTGTCGGATTTTTCGACTATTCGCATTTGGCTTTTCGTGTTCGACTTTTTACACTTTTTACTTTTTGCATTTGACTTTTGCGTTTTTACTTTTTGTATTTGACTTTTTGAGTTTTTTACTTTTTGCATTTTACTTTTATTCTTTTTGACTTCTTGCCTATTTGACTTTTTGCATTTGACTTTTATCTTTTTGACTCCTTGCCATTTTACTTTTTGTCCTCTTGACTTTTTGCGGTTTTTACTTTTTGCTTTTGATTTTTGTTCTTTTGACTTTGTGCCGTTTTGACTTTTTGCATTTGACTTTTTGTCCTTTTTGCGGTTTTTACTTTTTGCATTTGACTTTTCGCCGATTTGACTTTTTGTTCTTTGACTTTTATCCGATTTGACTTTTTGCCCTTTTACTTTTTCACATTTGACTTTTTGTCTCGACTTTTTCACATTTTGTCCTGGAATCAAATCGGACACGCTAAATCTACCGATACACACCAAAAAACCCATATGAGAACATCTACATTTGTATTGTATGATGCAAAAATCCAGTTGAATTACGGTAGCATATAACATACATATTATACATGCATACAAGTCAGCACACAATATAAATGTCGCACCGGCCTATGTGCTATCACCATCTACGTGCTGCTCAAAGAACAGCACGTAGGCTTCGTTGCTGACGACAGTCCGCTGCGACACCGGGCGTACTCTGCTGTCGTACTCGTGCCATTGGCCCGAGTAGGGATGCCGGCAGTAGGCGGTGTAGTGGCCCGAGTACAGGGAGCCAGAGTGGTTCGCCACCCTGTACAAGTTGTACCTGCAGGTGGCCTGACCATCTGCGTAGGGTGAGAGATCGAGGCCACTGAGGGGGAAGTCCACGGTGCAGTTGAGCTTGCCCAGGTAACGCTCCATCATCGGTGAGAACCGCTTCAGGTGCATCACAGGGATGCGCGGAAACTTCTGTATAGAGAAGTTCTTGGTGCACTTTTGCCGCTTCTGACATTGGGAGCAGGTCGGTTTCTCGTCTCCATCCAGCACCTCCTCCTTGGTGAAGAGATCGAGGCAGGCCTACAGGCGGACCTGGCCCATCTTGGCTGGGATGGGCAGGCTGAGGTCCCAGAACGGGTCGAACCTCACGGACGGGTGGCCACACACGGTGCACTGCAGCGTCGATTTGAGCTGGCCCACAAACAAGTCCGCAAACTTGGAGTTGTCGAGCCGCGTGAACTGTTTTCAGGATTCCATGGCCTTCTCACTGTCACTGAGTGTGACGTCGATGTCCACGGCGATTAGGTGAGGTGGCGAAATGACCCGATTGACGTCCTCGTGCAGCCCTCGAGCAGATACCGGAGAAGCTCATGAGCGTCGTGCTGTTGATTGCCGGCGTAGCGAGGCGCGAACTGCTGTAATTGTTCCTTGAATGGTGCTACCGATAACACGCAGCTTGGCAACTCACCTCTCTTCCATAGATTTTGCATGAGACTGGCGAACGCCTGCGCGAGCGCGCCCTTCATACTGGAGGTGGTGTTGATGTCCTCGGCGTAGTGTTCATGCAGGATGAAGTTGTGCAGGGCCTGCGTGTTGCTCAAACACTGCAGAACTAAGCTCATGAAACAGGTATTGCCTGTATTTTGCAGTAAACTCCTTATTGGCCTGCGAGGTGGCAATATCCCTTTAACTCAACAGCAGTGGATTTGCCTCGTTGAGCTGCATTCAATGATGCATAATATCACCCATGCAGGTCATTCCATGACCTCAAGGTCACGTGACCTGAGTTTGATTTCCCAAATGACCTGCCTTGATTATGCAATAGGTGATTTGTTGCGAATTTCCTTTTATTTGACAAATTTGAACATTTTTTTTTATATATAGAACACTTTTAGCTACTTTTATAGTATTTTCGGTCTGCAAATAAGGTCAAGGATGATACAATTGTATGTCTTGAGGATCCACAGACTCCTCTATCGGCGAAATATTGAATTATGTCATCGCTTGATCTTGATCACTGAGTGGAATACGTGTCACGCGATTCGAAGGGCCTGCACCCTCCTAAGTCCTTTTCCACCTAAAAATACGAATTTTAACTGAGAACGTAATGAAATCACGTGACCTGACTTTAGGACATATATGTCCTATTTTTTGTTGTAAAACATATGTTTTAAAAAAAATCGATTAGAATAACAAGCAAAAAACATTATATTAATTTATGGTCAATTGCGATTCTGATGATATATATAGGTTTCTATCATTCGAATTGCTATCATATAATATTTATACGAGAGATATCGCTCGCTGAAAATTAGAGCTTTGAGCGACATCGAAAAGATTCCTGAGGCTATAACTCGAAAACCATTTGACATACGGAGCTAAAAAATTCACAGCGTGAATATACGGCCCAGATAATCCCGGTCACGTAGTGTCATCGAAATAAGAGAAGTAGGATGTCATGGCTTGGTCGATCTGACGTGGACTGCATTGTATTGTATACATCATCGGGTCCCTCCACAATTGATTGGGTTATTCTTAGACCCTCGTCACATAGAAGGCAGACGTGGTTCATATACATGACTTTACATGACTAATCGTTCATCTAATCTGTCACTGCACTGCAGGCTTATACTCTATGCACAATTCTACCTTAAACACACATTTACATAGACTCATTCCAGACAGTCAATCGAGCAGACAATCTACAGTTACTCGGTGCTGCGAAGTGACTTGCGGACGTGTGACTTAAAGAGCCTCTGGGACATACCGGACACTCCTCGGTTGATGGCAAGCTCGTTATACTGCTTAGCAGCGCGGTACATGTACTTCCTCTTACCGTCATTCGACTTTACACGAGACAGGGCGAGGTTATTTGACTGCCTGGTATCACGGCGAGCAATTTCATGGTTGTACACCAGTGACGAACGGATAACGTCAGGTTTTCCGGTCGTCAGTATGCTATGCATCAAACAGAGGTCGAAGTACATCACGTATTGATGCGCCGATAGCCAGCCTAGTTCCTCGATAACATCAGAGATGTGGTCGTATTTTCTTCGTCCTGATAGCACTCGGGCAGCGAAGTTGAACACTTTTTGGAATTTCGATATGTGAGTAAGGTTCGCACTGCCATACACCTGTGCACAGTATCTCACATGGGAGAACACCAGCGCATCGATGATCTTTGGTAGAACACTCGGTGGGAGAACCTGCTTGGCATTCAGTATGCCTATGAGTATGCCGGTACATTTACCTACCACATGAGAAATATGATCCTCATAGGACAGATAAGGGTCCATGATAACTCCGAGGTTCTTAACTGTTTTGGAGCACTGCAGCGTTTGTTCCATAAACACGATGGACACTGGGTCCTTGAACTGACAGATTTGGCGGCGGTCCCCACACAACAACAGCTCGGTTTTACTGGCGTTCACCAACATACCATTCTGCATGAACCACGTGCACATCACATCCAACACCGACTCCAGTGACCGCTTCATTTCATCCAGCCTAGCGCGAGGGCCCGTGATGGCCAACTGGCTATCGTCGGCGTAGCGCACGACGGTGACGCGGAAGCCGTTGATGTAATGTGGGATGAAACATGCGATGTCATTGCTGAAGATGTTATATAATAATGGACCCAGGCACGAACCTTGGAATGTGCCGATTGTGATGTCGCGAGGTTCTGAAAGCGTCTGTCCCACTCTAACGCGTTGAGTATGACCTTCTAGAAAGCTTTGGATCCAACCCGTTGATATTTGAAGCTGTCGCAGCTTGGTTAGCAGCATGGAATGGTCCACCACATCAAAACAGCGACTCAGGTCAATCAGAGTAAGAAGAGTTACTTCAGAGTCGTCCATGCCTTGCAATATTGTATCAGTAATGGTTAAAAGAGCGGTGCATGTCGAATGTTTTTCCATACAACCATGTTGATCAGAGCTAAAAAGACCGTGATGCACCAGGTATGAAGTGAGCTGATGATATACTAGCTTTTCTACAAGCTTACAAATGGTTGGGACGATTGTGACGGGCCTGAAATTCGATGCCTCAGATGGGTCGTTCCTTTTGTGAATGGGTATAACTATGGCACGCTTCCAACTGGACGGAACCGTTTCAGTCACAAGGCTGGTATTGATCAGTCACAAGGCTGGTATTGATTATCTGTAGAATAATTTTGCCAATAACCGGAAAACAAAGCTTTAAAATTTGCACAGGGGTGTCACCTTCCACACCCGAATCTTTGTTATGCATAGAGAACAAGGCGCGTTGCACCTGTTTTAAAGTGACGGGGATTATATTCAGAGCCCCAGTGTTCACACGTGGGAGACGCACATGCAACTCCTCGCGGTTTGACTGTTGATACTGAGTGGTGACTAGATCTCGCGTCTCTGTACCTACTGAAGTAAAGTAGCTATTCATCTCGTCTGGTGTCAGGTTCTCAGGTTGGGTGGGCGGACCGCAATTGGGAGCTATTACTGGCTGCAGCAGCCGGAACAATGAGGAGGAGGGTGTGCTGATTCGCTCGGTAATGCTATCCCGCGTGTCCCTACGGATGGCCCGTTTGACCTGCGTATTAAGTCGATGATAAGCCCCTCTGTCAGTCCCTGCCCTAGCCTCCCTGCGTTGACTCATTAAGTCCCGTGTATCGTCGCTAATCGGCGGTGGAGCTGGATTACGCACGCGGTATCTGCGGATGGGGGCGTGAGCATCGAGTATGCGGTTCATTTCAGCTGAGAAGCAATTCCACTGATCCTCACAGGTGTCCTCCCGCCTGACAACTGCACGCCAATCTACATCACTGACATTAGATACTAGCGCCACCTTGTCTAACCTACGCCAATTGCGACCTGTGCGATACATGGGTTTGGACCTGGTGCGAGGTATGACCGTGGTAATCGTTACACGGTGATGGTGGGATGTGTAATCACAAGGTTGAATCGAACACACAGGCGGATTAGGTCCCTGGCCCAGCGCGTCAGACATCAGAACCACATCAAGCACAGACCTGGTGTCACCGCGGTGAAAGGTGGGCTCCTGCACCAGGTTGCCTAGTCCGTATCTCTCTAGCTCCAGGAGACGCTGATAAGCTGCTGGATTCGTCTGAGCATCGGCGTTAAGGTCTCCAGCCAATATAATCCTCTTTGAAGGATGAGCAGAGATGATGGACTGCAGCTGTTCCTCGATGAGGTTGAAGTCGTTGTGGATCTGCGCTGGTGAGGTAGATGGAGGCCTGTAGATGCAGCCTATAATGGTCGATCGTTGTTTGTTTAGCTTGACATTGAGCCAGAGAGACTCGTTGTGCGACGAAGTGCTGGTAGGTACCGATTTGCTAATATTGGTTGCTTGCAGGGAGTCCTTGATGAATATTGCAACTCCTCCACCGGATTTTTTTTGCGACCGATGTGTCTGTCATGTCGAAAAACGTTGTACCCGGGGAGATTGATGAAATTGTCGGGAGTGCGGGTCTTCAGATTCGTCTCTGTGAAGCACAGAAGGTCAGCATCCCGTTGTTGTAGCTCGGCTCTAATGTCAGAGATCTTGGGGAGCAGCGACTGGATGTTGAGCAGCTCCATGGTGATCCTGGCTGTCGCTGGTGCCGCGCTGGGTAGGTCACACGCTGGTGACGAGGTCTCCCGTCTGCCCGGTGTCGATCCCCGCTCCGTCAGTCGCATAGGAGTTATCAGACAGCGCTCTCTGGGTGGCCTAGCGCCAGGTTGACGGCAGTCGAGACGACTCGACACGACGACGCCGATCGCTGACTCGGTATTAGGCAGCGCACTGGTGAAGCGTTCATGCAGTTCTAGTTCCAGATCTCGGAGGGCGCCACTGTCCGCACCGGGCGAGTCTGGCCGGTTGCATGGTCTCTGGGCCATGGTTAGGCGACGAGGGCGGCTAAGGGTCCGGGCGGGTCTCGGGCCCTGTGCCGGGGCTGGCTCCGCACGGCCCGCAGCTGGTGCGTCGGTTCGGGCCGGGCGGTCGCCCCGTCGGTGGTCCGTCTCAGGTGTCGGTTGGCGATCTACACGACGGGGCGACGAGGCCCCAGCGCCGGGAGCAGTCGGCTGGATGCCGCTCCCTCCACGCCCCGTACCGGTGGCGCGTCCATGGCTGATTGTGATGACCCCTGTTCCGGAGGCGGATTCAGGGCCGGTGAGGGGGATCAGAGCGCGGCCGTGGTTCAGGCGTCGTTGATGTTCATCGTCGATGGCGTGACGACGACGTGCCTGAACGCGGTGGCCGGCTCTTCTCCCCCTGCGGTGCCGCCTTACGCCGCCACTGCCCGGGTGGGCACCGGGTGGCGAGTGATGGATGGCACCGAGTGACGGAGGGTCGGAGTAGTTCCCTGGTCCGGCGCGCGGGCTGCTGTCGACGCCGACGGTAGGCTGGAGACGGTAGGGGAGTGTCCGGCCTTGTGATTGGTTGAGACGGCGGTGGTAGATTCTTCCGGGAACGGTAGAATATAGTTTCGGCGAGCGAGGCCCATGGCCAAAATTGAAAATACTAAACGAGGATAAAAATATAAAACACGAAAGAAAAGAAGCACGAAAATCACTTCAGGCAGTCCGAAAACACTACTTGCTAAAACGAGACAAATCTTGCAGGTGGCCGAAACTTAAAACCGCGCGAAATCACTAGAAAGCGGAGGAGCAACGCGGGCGGCTGCCGGTGGAGGCGCTCGCACCACACGTGTCCCCTCAGGTCACGGAGCGACTACAGTGTTCACGTTATATACCATTGGAAGCAGGTCGACGACGACGATATGAGCATAATGCTGTTGAATTGGGCTCTGTAGTACAATTACGTGCAAAGGTATTACCTAGGACGTGCTGGTGCCCATGATTTTTTCAAAATACAAAACTATAAATAAAATATTTAGAGAAAAACATCTCCAATTTTTTACCATCGAATGCTTATGTATCGAAGTCGATTTTTGCATGGAAAAAAACATAATTTTAAATAGCCACGTTATAAAATCACGTGATTTTACCTAATGTCACGTTTAACCCCCCCCCCCAAAAAAAAATTAATAATAATAATATAAAAAAATATAATAATAATAATAAAAAATAAAATAATAACAACAACAAAAAATATAGCATATTAATATATGGTTCATGATTATTCTGATTATATATAGGTTTGCACAAGCAGTCCCCGCTTGCTTCGCTGCGCGAAGAGGCGACGCCGTTGGCGTCGGTGGTGCCGTTAACTTACGCCGACCAAAACAGGTATTACAGCGTTGTATGTATTTAGCGTCCCGGCTCAGCTGAGGCCCCTGGAACCAATAGTATCGAGCTAATGCTAAAAGCTTTTTCGAGCGCCCTGCTATTTGGATTGGATTTATCAGGGATAACGGATTTATCATTGCGAGAGAAGGAAGCATGCCCCTCTGGTGTGTGGTGTGACCGACACCGGCATCGGAGCGACTTGATTTTTTTGCCGTGGATTGTCACAAAGCTTGAAACTCGTGTGTGTGTGTGTGTGTGTGTGTGTGTGTGTGTGTGTGTGTGTGTGTGTGTGTGTGTGTGTGTGTGTGTGTGTGTGTGTGTGTGTGTGTGTGTGTGTGTGTGTGTGTGTGTGTGTGTGTGTGTGTGTGTGTGTGTGTGTGTGTGTGTGTGTGTGTGTGTGTGTGTGTGTGTGTGTGTGTGTGTGTGTGTGTGTGTGTGTGTGTGTGTGTGTGTGTGTGTGTGTGTGTGTGTGTGTGTGTGTGTGTGTGTGTGTGTGTGTGTGTGTGTGTGTGTGTGTGTGTGTGTGTGTGTGTGTGTGTGTGTGTGTGTGTGTGTGTGTGTGTGTGTGTGTGTGTGTGTGTGTGTGTGTGTGTGTGTGTGTGTGTGTGTGTGTGTGTGTGTGTGTGTGTGTGTGTGTGTGTGTGTGTGTGTGTGTGTGTGTGTGTGTGTGTGTGTGTGTGTGTGTGTGTGTGTGTGTGTGTGTGTGTGTGTGTGTGTGTGTGTGTGTGTGTGTGTGTGTGTGTGTGTGTGTGTGTGTGTGTGTGTGTGCGTGCGTGCGTGCGTGCGTGCGTGCGTGCGTGCGTGCGTGCGTGCGTGCGTGCGTGCGTGCGTGCGTGCGTGCGTGCGTGCGTGCGTGCGTGCGTGCGTGCGTGCGTGCGTGCGTGCGTGCGTGCGTGCGTGCGTGCGTGCGTGCGTGCGTGCGTGCGTGCGTGCGTGCGTGCGTGCGTGCGTGCGTGCGTGCGTGCGTGCGTGCGTGCGTGCGTGCGTGCGTGCGTGCGTGCGTGCGTGCGTGCGTGCGTGCGTGCGTGCGTGCGTGCGTGCGTGCGTGCGTGCGTGCGTGCGTGCGTGCGTGCGTGCGTGCGTGCGTGCGTGCGTGCGTGCGTGCGTGCGTGCGTGCGTGCGTGCGTGCGTGCGTGCGTGCGTGCGTGCGTGCGTGCGTGCGTGCGTGCGTGCGTGCGTGCGTGCGTGCGTGCGTGCGTGCGTGCGTGCGTGCGTGCGTGCGTGCGTGCGTGCGTGCGTGCGTGCGTGCGTGCGTGCGTGCGTGCGTGCGTGCGTGCGTGCGTGCGTGCGTGCGTGCGTGCGTGCGTGCGTGCGTGCGTGCGTGCGTGCGTGCGTGCGTGCGTGCGTGCGTGCGTGCGTGCGTGCGTGCGTGCGTGCGTGCGTGCGTGCGTGCGTGCGTGCGTGCGTGCGTGCGTGCGTGCGTGCGTGCGTGCGTGCGTGCGTGCGTGCGTGCGTGCGTGCGTGCGTGCGTGCGTGCGTGCGTGCGTGCGTGCGTGCGTGCGTGCGTGCGTGCGTGCGTGCGTGCGTGCGTGCGTGCGTGCGTGCGTGCGTGCGTGCGTGCGTGCGTGCGTGCGTGCGTGCGTGCGTGCGTGCGTGCGTGCGTGCGTGCGTGCGTGCGTGCGTGCGTGCGTGCGTGCGTGCGTGCGTGCGTGCGTGCGTGCGTGCGTGCGTGCGTGCGTGCGTGCGTGCGTGCGTGCGTGCGTGCGTGCGTGCGTGCGTGCGTGCGTGCGTGCGTGCGTGCGTGCGTGCGTGCGTGCGTGCGTGCGTGCGTGCGTGCGTGCGTGCGTGCGTGCGTGCGTGCGTGCGTGCGTGCGTGCGTGCGTGCGTGCGTGCGTGCGTGCGTGCGTGCGTGCGTGCGTGCGTGCGTGCGTGCGTGCGTGCGTGCGTGCGTGCGTGCGTGCGTGCGTGCGTGCGTGCGTGCGTGCGTGCGTGCGTGCGTGCGTGCGTGCGTGCGTGCGTGCGTGCGTGCGTGCGTGCGTGCGTGCGTGCGTGCGTGCGTGCGTGCGTGCGTGCGTGCGTGCGTGCGTGCGTGCGTGCGTGCGTGCGTGCGTGCGTGCGTGCGTGCGTGCGTGCGTGCGTGCGTGCGTGCGTGCGTGCGTGCGTGCGTGCGTGCGTGCGTGCGTGCGTGCGTGCGTGCGTGCGTGCGTGCGTGCGTGCGTGCGTGCGTGCGTGCGTGCGTGCGTGCGTGCGTGCGTGCGTGCGTGCGTGCGTGCGTGCGTGCGTGCGTGCGTGCGTGCGTGCGTGCGTGCGTGCGTGCGTGCGTGCGTGCGTGTGTGTGTGTGTGTGTGTGTGTGTGCGTGTGCAAATTTCACAGTCATCGGTGCTGCCGTCTGTGCTGTGCGTGTGGCTAAAGAAAGGAGGACGCACAAACGATACACACAGACAGACAGACGTACGGCTAGAAAATTAGTGATATAGATGACTTGCATGATTTAGATGGGAGATATTGTCCGCTGCAAATTAAAGTTGTGCACGACATTGCAAAGTTGCCCGAGGCTGTAACTCAAAAACTTGAAGGACGAGGCTGAAAATGTCTGCGTGAATCTACGGCCCAGATAACCCACAAAACATAGTTTTATCAAAATGTGAGATAAAGGGTGTTATTTTTAGATTGTTTTGTTCGATCTGTCCTGTAATGCCCCAGCTCCCAAAAGCACAATGCTTCCAGATCAATAGTTTCCGAGCGAGAGTGCACGAATGCAATGTTCCCAAGTGAGAAAGTTGGTCACAAATAGGTTAGACATGCTAAGTGCAGTTAGTTGTTTTTCTCTTGGATACTTAGCTCTCTCAAGTGGTTTGTTTTGTAGCTACAGTTCTCAAATACAGAAGCTGTACCCATCAAAGTTAAATGTATCCTTTGTGATGGTACATCTGTGAGGTTGCATTTACCTTTGTGAGACTATTTTGAGCAGGTACCGAGCGAACGCGAGGTCCTCCGTCAACTAGGGAGAACAATATGTGTATGAGCGGCCCGACCGTAGCCATGATTTTCATATGCGTATTTCTTCGCAACTACTCGGGTGATGTGGCTGAAAATTTGCACACAAAACAGTTAATGTCGTGAAAATATATATATTTTTTTTTAATTCTGCATTGTCGGGTTTGGGAGCAGCACCGACGTACAACTCTGCCTTCCTTATATGGTGGTGGCTGCGCAACTTGCGGCCACGACCCACCGGCCTCGCACTCGGTTTTGCCCGGTTGGGGAGGAGGGGAGGAGGGGAGGAGGGGAGGAGGGGGGAGGGCAGGGGCAGTGTTGGAAAAGTTCACGTTTGTTGGTTCCATATACACCAACACATTTTGTACTCCCAAATTGTGACTGGTAAAAATTGATTTTTTTTGTACTCCTCAGAAATATTTATTGTTTATTAACTCATAAAAGTGTTTGTTGCAGAGAAAACCTGTTCATAAAAGGTTGACTTCTGGCTTGGAAAGTTGGACTGAATTGTAGCCAACACCACAATTACCTCCATCCACCCACTGCCACTGGATTAAAATACAAGCTTAGGCAAAGACAAACCCAAGTCCCAACTTGAACTGTTATCAAACCAAACAAAGTTATAAAGTTTCCTTGAACAAAGTTATAAAGTTTCCTTGAACAAACCCAACTCACAAGGCAAACACCGTCAGCAAAAACAAATCTCCACCGTGTGCCCTTCACGCGGGTTATTTGCGCTGAAAGCGCCGCATTCGGTAAAGAGTCTCGGCAATTAATTTATCGTAACATCGCAACACAACAGCCACAGCGTAGAGACCGGGGAATATAATATAGATCGCTGACGGCTGACGGTCTGCTAACCCCCTCCTCCCCCCCCCCCCCACCCCGGGTCAACAACTTGACGGCTGACGGCCAGCTATACCCCCCCCCCCTCCTCCCCCACTCAACAACTTTTTGGAAATACGCCACTGGATTTGCTCCCCCCCCCCCACAACCCACGGATCCTCCCCTGACTGATTTTGTCATTAGTCCTTGATTAAAAAAAAATAGAGATAGACGAATTGTAGTTCCTGATGACCTTGTCATACCTCATGAGTTTCAAATCGATCGTTCCAAAACTCTTTCTTTGGTAGTGTTCTGATTGGTTTTTGAGGTAGGGTCACTTAACGTGACCTGGTGACCTGACCTGACATGACCCTGACATCAAATTTATTCAGAAGATGCAAAAGAGATGTATCAATAGCTGTGCCAAATTTCATGGCGCTGCGTGGAACGGTTCCGGAGATATCGACCTGAGAGACTGACGAGAGTACAACTATTGGGAGTACAAATGTAATTAGAGTAGGTCCCTATGCCACAACACAGTGTGACCTACTCCAATTGCCCCACCAATTATTCTCCCGCCTCAGAAAGAGAACAAGTACTCTGTAAAAGAGTAACAATTACTTTTCTGACGGCAAAACCCACTGGGATGCTGTTATCTCCGTAACATGTTGACTCACATTTGTGACGTCAGAAGCCTATTCGGTTTTGACCAATCGACTAGCTTGATTGAGAGCTGTACCAGTATGGATAGCCGTTAGCTCACTTGTACCTGTGACGTTTGCCATTCGCTCATAGAATAGTAGCGAGTAGTGAAACAACAGCCTTTGTCATTGTTTGTTGGTGACGCACACGCGGCGCACACGTGAGTTGTGATTACTGATTATTGCGTGGGGTTGATCTCACGGTGGGTATTTTTTTGAGTAGCATTGAAATAATTTTAATTATATGATATGAAGGCCAGTTCGTGATTTGAAATGTTATTCGGTTGGAGAGCCAGACTGGAAAAAACAACACTAAAAGTGACTCATTTTACATGGACACACTTCCTGGTTATGACCGCCAGGCCCCATGTTGATGTAACGGTTTTCTGGCATTGTTCTGAATTGTTGTCCTGAAAAAGAAAATGTGTGCTTAGGTATACGTTGCTTCTCTGCATGAATGCATAGGTACTTACCAAGAATTGTCAGCACATTTTGATCTGGGGAATTTAGTTTTGTAGTTTATCATTCATCATTATTCATTAGTATATCAGTATTTATTCTTGGCCTACCATCAGGTTATTTTTGTACTCTTTGTTTGCGAAGATATGTACTCCTCCACCAACAAAAAAAAGAGTAGAATTCCCACCCTGGGGCAGGGCACACCTTATGCAGGGGGGCCCGCCGAGGAGAAGTGAATTCCGGTCCCTGACACAGAAAGCAATTATATCGTACCACCAGACTTGTGTCCAGTTGAAAAATGTACTCAATTTAACCCTGTCTTCCACGCATCCCAACTCAACCCTGGTCATGCGGTGAGCACCGACAGCCACTCTTGGAAGTGCAGATTGAAGTTTTGTCCGTCTCTGTGGCCCAGTCGAGAGATCGCTAGGCTTACTATCTAACTCACTCCGGCAAGGTGAAAAGATGCCTCGGTGCCCGCTGTTTGCTGCTGACAGGGAGCACCTACGCTCGGTGGCAGAAGCCGCGTTCAATGTCAGGTGAAGCCAGCCGGCCGAGTGGACTCAGTCGTTAGCCGAGCTCAGTCGTTTAGGGACGTAGAAGTTTCGCCGCTAACTTCTGCCGATGACCTGGAATCGCGCAATCGGATGGTGGGGGCAGGTTTTGCGCAACAAGCTTTGTTTAGCGAGAATCGTGACCTCGGAAGTCCATCCGCTCGACACTCGGGCAAAATGTATGCTAAAGTTGGACTTTCGTGAACAATAATGCATGTTCTCAATCCCCCAGCGTGGCAACACAGCCAGTCTACGTACCAAACTTGCATCCCAGCTCCGTGCGGGGCGACAGGGGACCCTGGTGGTGATCTTTGGCCTGTGTACAGTGTGAATTGAGTACAGAGCCTCCGGCTATGGAGATGGTGCTTAGGCAACATTGACGCCCCGTAGTGTGGCTCCGTGTTTCTCGAGAGAAAAAAAACACTCCAAATATGTGGTACTGAGAATGCAAGTGACATTTAAAACACGACATTAAGTATTAAAGGTTTATTTTGAAAACAATGTTTTTTGTACTAATTTTAGTCAGATTGTTTTGTTAATAGATGGATTTCCGAGGTCATGTCAGGCGCTATGCAGAGCTTGTTCTCAGGCCCCGGCCCCCACCAACCGATCGCGTAATTGCTGGTAGCCGGCAGAATTTAGAAGCGAGGTTCTACGTCCTCAGACATGCCTTGAAACTGTCCGCCGCGCCCTCTGCCGTCACCTGACCTTGAACGCGGCCGCTGCCTTGCGGCCGCAGGCCACCCCTGTCAAGGGCAAATAGCGACATCAAAGCGACTCGAACCGGCCTACCACACCGGGTGAGGTCAAAAGCCCAGCGCTCTCCCCACGGAGCTACACGGGCGGACAAAAGTGTCGTGCTTGTGTGTTGCCCTGCGATGTGTGACCACTTGTGTAGATAAAATCCACTTCTGCCGTTTACATACAGGCGAACCGACCGTCCTGGAGCATGGCGAGTGCAGTGCAGGCTGCTTAATCTTCAGGGTGCGCCTTCCCCCAAAGCCTCCCCATCCCCTGTTGTTGATTGGTTAACGCCCCGATTACACCGTGCACATACACATATTTCAAAGAACACCTCCCCCGAACGTTATCAAAGAACACCTCCCCTGAACGTTATCAGGACCGCCTGGGTCAGGACAGACACGGCAGGGGTAAATTGAGTCGATTGATTGAATTGGTTGCAAGCAGTGTTCGTCACGGGCCACCAACCCCCAGCCCGGCCCGGTCCGGGCCCATGAACACCAAGCCCAGGCCCGGACCAGGCCCGGTCAAATTAATAATATTGAGGCCCAGGCCCAGTCCGGCCCGTTCAGATTAAGCATATCATTATTTTCACAAAATTTGCAATCATTATCCTAGCATATTTACTTGTGTACTATAAATGTGAAACAATGAACCAACTATGCTAACAAAAAAAAACAGCCACAGCCACAGCAACAGTGTGTTGCTGTGGAAGTGATCTGCTGGTTAACACATGTTAAGCTCTGACCTGAGCTTGCATGTATTACTTCAACATTCTCAGCCCAGGCCCGTCCAGAGCCCGGTGATTTCCTTAAAGTTGAGGCCCGGCGGCCCATAGGGCCGGCCCGGCCCGTGGCGAACTCTGGTTGTAAGCCTGATCACCACTGTGCCATATTGTCACCCTGAAGATTTAAGCAGCAATCCGCCAAAGCGCCACTTTTGGAAGTCAATCTGTGCGCCATTTTTGTCGATGGCTGTGTGTGAAAAATATGTACAAAGACGTATTTTCGCTGTACGCTGTGCACACTATTTATATTTACACTTCCGTGGAAGTGTGTCTCCCACGGATGGAAGTGCTGTTGGGCGCTTTTTGGTCGTTCACAGGCAACTCATCCGCGTAAAGTTATTTACAATGTGTATAACACCGCCGACGTTTCTTTTTTTACTAGACAGTGCGAGCTTGTGTGTGTTGTTAGTGTTGTTGCGGTTTCCTCTGACCGGAGTATGATTTATCATAAAGACACGTTTTTGTTGCTCGATGAACTTCGAAATAAAAAGTGTACCTGAAAACACCCTTTCCGAAACCAGTGCTAAATTTTTGTTTTCACGTCTTTTCTTTACAATTTTAGTTACAAATTATAATCTAAATTAACCGGTGAACATCTGTAGTGACGCACTACCTACCGTTCTTTTTGCCCCAATCGCTCCGTCCAAATTACCAGTATCGATTCTGAGGACGGGGAAAGCACTGTTGCAAACCGTGTACATCGCCATCGCCTCCACCGATCCGGAGAAGCCACACCGTTCCACCCGCACGCCACTCGTCAGAGCAGCGTCCCACTGCCCGAGGCATGGGACAGGCGGCGTCCTGTCCGGCCATCGTGCCGGTGCCGCCCGCGCCGCTCGTGCCGAACGTGATCGGCTCGTGGGCGTACCGTACCGTTGGCCACCGCATGGTCACCATCTTGTGCGTCGTGCTGGCCACGTTCGCCGCCGACCAGAAGAGTCTGGTGGAGGAGATGGGCGCGTTCGGCCGCGAGTCGATGGAGCTGATCCAGTCGGAGTTGGAGGCGCTGCTGGAGTCGCTGGCGACCAACGCCTACCTGACGCGGCTGACCGGAGAGGCGGAGGACGTGCCCACGTGGAACGCCGTGCTGGACGCGGCCTGTGTGGACGGCGTGCTGCCGCGCTGGCACGACGCCGACTGGCTCTACGTCGAGTGCTTCATGTACCGCAAGCTGTACGACATCATTGACACGAGTGGCGTGATCAGGAAGTATGACTACTTTCACCCGCAGAAGAAGGAGAGCTTTGAGCAGTCGACGGCGGCCGCGCGTGAGCTCGCCGGGACACTGCTGGAAACGGTGGCGAACGTCGCCAAGTTCTCGCAGTCGCAACTCCGGGTGGCCTTCATGGAGTTCCTGCTGATCTGTCTGTGGGGAAACAAGTGCGACCTGACGATGGGCGGCATGTCGATGGAGACATCTCCCCTGACGCAGCTGTCCGAACTCGCCAAGTTCCTGCTCTCGGACGAGCACCAGCGCGTGTTCTCGTATCTCGACAAACTACGACGGCGCGGCAAGAGCACGCGCGTCGACTTCATCTGCGACAACGCCGGCTTCGAGCTGTTCTCGGACCTGTGTCTGGCCGACTTCTTGTGTGCGTCCGGCCTGGCGCAGCGCATCACCTTCCACGTGAAGAGCTTCCCGTGGTTCGTATCGGACACGACCCGCAGCGACGTCACCTGGCTGCTGGACCGGCTGAAGCGGGACGAGGAGGGCCCCTCGCTGCCGGAGGTGGCGGCCCGCTGGCGGAAGCTGTTCGGCACGGGTCGCTGGGAGATGGCCGAGTCGCCGTTCTGGCAGTCGCCGTTCCCGTTCCGGCTGATGCGGCAGGAGTGCTCGCCGCTCTACTGGCGCCTGCATGGAGCCGACCTGCTGCTCAGCAAGGGCGACCTCAACTACCGCAAGCTGATCGGCAACCGCCCGTGGCCGGTGAACACGCCGCTGTGCCGCGCCGCCGAGGGCTTCAGTCCGGCGCCGCTGGCCGCGCTGCGTGTCATCAAGGCGGACTGTGTGGCCGGCATCGCCCGCAAGAGGGCGCGCCAGGCGGCCGAGCTCGATCCCGACTGGATGACGTCCGGGAGGTTCGCCGTGATTCAGTTCTGCAAGCGCGCCACGGTACTGGATCGGATGTGATGCGAGTCTCCGCGCTATTTGCCGGCTGTGATAACACTGACGCTGCTGGATCGGCTTTGACATGCGTCTCTTGGTTCTGCGAGGCCAGGGGTTGAGTGTGTGATATTGAATGGGCTGGAGCCGGTGACGTTTGGGTGCAGATGAAGCAGACGAGAAAAAAGGTGGTGTGAACGGGTGGAAGGCTTCAGTGAAGTGTTTGGTGGTGGTTCCGTTCAATGTGCAGTCTGGCGGAAACCATGTACTCGGTTTAAAAATGACTCCTTTGATATTTTATGTTACGATTTATTGTTTTAGGATTGAGGCATCATATATCTAACTTACAATATCCTGTTCACTGCGCTCCTTCAGATTCGTTCGCCTGTGAAATCTGCATATTTGTTCTGTAGCGACTCGCTTCATAATGTACCAAATTAAGTGCAGTTTTTAATTAATTAAGTGCAGTTTTTAATTAATTAAGTGCAGTTGTATACTTTTTATATTTATATGTTGCAACAACTGGTTCTCATCGCCTCTCCGAATCCAAATCAAACGCAACTTTTTGAAATAAACTCCTATAACTCTATGGGCCGTTTGTGAATTTCTAGCATGTTACTGTGCACAAATTATATTGTGCGAAGCGCATATTGTGTTGTAGATACTGCTCTGTCAATCTTGTTAGTACAATTTGTAGTGATGACCTGGTCATGTGCAGCCAGAACACTCGTAAGTGCGAGAACTACAGTGTTCCTCTCCTTTCACAGACCTGCTGCCTTCTGCCCAGCATGTTGACGCCGGCCTCAATGTCGCTGCTGCGTCCGGTTAGTTTGGCCGTCTGCCGCCACGCGGCGCCACTGAGCACGTCAGCGCCACGCTGTGAGATTCGGAAGCTGGCTCGGCTGCGTGTGGTGGATAACAGTCCGATCGGGAAGGAGGCGATGGCGGAGGGCAGACCGCCGCGAGTTATCCACGTCTACAACAAGCGTCAGGTCGCCACAATCGGTACGTGGTGAGGCAGCGGAGATGGAGGGGAGCCAGTGGGGTTCGGACCCGACCTGGCTCAATCAGACTTTCTTCGCTTGGTTCGATCTGACGGGCTGCCTCAGTTCGACACGGCCTGTTTCGGTGTAGCCCGGCTTGGTCTGTTCTTATGTCCTATGCACCTTTCGCCTGTCATCGCCTGCCCCGTTTGTTCCCCGTTTGTTCGTCTACTTCCTAGCTGTCCCTCGTATCTGAGGTCTTCCATGCCGCTCCGCAGGCGACAAGGTGTTGCTGGCGATCCGCGGCCAGAAGCGGAAGGGCCTGCTGGTGGGCTGTGTGAAGACGCAGCACCCGATGTTGATGGTGCCCAAGTTCGACACCAACAACGTGGTGCTGATCGACGACGCGGGCACCCCGCTCGGCACGCGGATACACGTGCCGATCCCGAACGTGATCCGGGAGCGGCTGCAGAGGATGAGCCACAAGAAGTCGGGAGACTTCACCAAGATCCTGTCGCTGGCCACCCGGTTTGTGTAGGGGATAGTGGGAAGGGAGAGTGGATGGAGGATGGTGCGAGGTGTGCGAAGAGGGGGCGAGTGAATGGTGCGGTGAGTGATGTGTGTGGTGATTGTGTTGTGTGTGTATTAAGTTTACAATATAGTAATCTTGTCTATGTGTTCATAGTGTGTAGGGTTTCAATGGGTGACGCGCTTGAAGACTGCAGCACGTTGTGGATACCTTCCGAATCTTTGTCACTGGAAACGCTAATATCACTCTGTATATGATTTATTTGGGCGAAACAAAGACCTTGACTGAAGTTCATATATTTATTATAACTTTGAGAGACCCGTAAAACACAACAAAGATTTTATTAAGCATACAAATGCCTCTTAAAATAGTATTGTCTTTATTTATTTAAAGCAATCGCTTTGGAAAAGTACAGACAAAACACACTTTTAGTATGCCCCTGCAGCAGTGTTATAATGGGCGCCGCATAACCGCGGAGTTTCGGCGCCCTAAAACCCCAAAACGCACGCAGGAGTTGTATACCGGGTTGGATTCGGTCACTGGCACCCGCAGCGCTGTGTACCGGACTGGGCACAGGCCTGCTTTAAGTCACTGGCACCCACAACTGTATTCTGGAGTGAACTAAATCACTAACTTCCATAGCTGTGTTCGGGAGTGAACTCAGTCACCTGCTCTCAGTCACTGGCTCTCATAGCTGTGTCCTGAACTGGACTCTCAGTCACTGTTCTCATAGCTGTGCTCTCAGTCACTGGCTCTCATAGCTGTGTCCTGAACTGGACTCTCAGTCTCTGTTCTCATAGCTGTGCTCTCAGTCACTGGCTCTCATAGCTGTGTCCTGAACTGGACTCTCAGTCACTGGTTTCCATAGCTGTGCTCTCAGTCACTGGCTCCGTGTCCGTGGGTGTATCCGGCCGCTGCTAGTCTCTCCCCAGCTGATCTTCCATGATGGACGTGGTGGACGTGGTGGACACTGTGGATGCTGGAGTCGGCGGCTGCAGGTGGACCTGTACGGTTGTCTCATCTGCTGGGTCATGCTCAACACGGCGAAGGTCCACGCTGCTTTGACTCAGAGCCTGCCAAACAAAAGGGGGCAGTGTTTTTCACCTAATTTTCCGTATGTAAAGTAAGAGAACAGACTCCGCTCATGATTCTGAAGAACACATATCGGAAGTTGCATTGACCTTTGCTCATAGCATGTTCTAAAATGAATGTAGCTTTGAATATAAAAATACAGTTTTAGGAACAAGAACATGTATATCTTCCTCGCTGTCTTGCATACAAGTTACAACCCCTTGCCGCTCCTGGGCTACAAAGTTTAGCCTCGACACATGAACGATAAGATCAGTTGATCGTTCAGCGGAAGCCCGGCTAGGTTTGCGGGCCTCAGCGATCTGCCCTGTGGCCAGGCTTCAGCGATCTGCCCTGTGGCCAGGCTGAGCGGCCATCCCAGTGGGCCCCAGTGGCCGATTCCCACCTGTGTCTGTGGCGCGTCGGTCGGCTGTCTGCTGTGGCCCAGTGTGTCGGCCCACTGCGGGGAGCGGCCTCTCACGTGAGCCACGCACGGCGGCCGCACCGGCAGCGACCGGCAGCGGTGCACGGCGAGGCTGCCATTCCCCGGTCTCCGCGGAGGCTGCGGGGTCCCGCTCCGGTCCCCGAGTCTTTGGTCAGGGGCCTGTGGGGTCCGGCTCTGTTCTTGGTACCCCTGATTTGGAGGCTTTGGAGTCCTACTCCGGTCTGTGGTCCCCCGGTCCGGAGGCTGTGGAGTCCTATTCTGGTATGTGATCCCCCGGTCCGGCGGCTGTGGGGTATGGCTTCGATCCCTGTTCCTGTGGTCCGGCGGTTGCGGGGTTCGGCTCCGGCTCCTGCACCTCTGGTTTGGAAGCTGTGGCTCCCAGTCGGTGGAGCTCAGTCGAGGCGGCGGGGGTGGCTGCTGCGGCCGGGGAGACGACCGTCGGCGCTGAACCTCTGTCGGTAGGAGGCGGGCGTCACTGGTTGGCTAAAGATCAGTGGTGTGCGACTGCCAATGAGTCATGTTATGGGTTCGGAGAAGCTGACAGCCACTGTGTTAGCCTTCTGATCTGGCATATTTCTTTCGTGACATGTAACCTGGTAACAATTTACAATTCGCAACATCACTAAATCCAATGATGCAGGCTGTTGAATGCTATGATGCTCGAACAATACATCGTTGAAGTGCGTATGCTAAGAGCTTTACCTGCATAGATAGGCTGTTGGGTTGGGTACGAGCGCTGTCGCGTCAACTCAGGCCTTCCCGGAGAGCTGCGGCATGAGCCAACAACGCTGTTCGACGTACAGTGACATCTAACGTGCACGGATACAATCACTAGTGTGACGACGGCCAGCAATGCGAAGATGGCGCCACCTAGCACCCATGAGTTGACCGAGAATCGACGGCTCTCTGGAAGATATAATTACAAATGCATGTTATACGTGGACAACTTTCAACTAAGTACACGCAGATGAAGCGTTAAATTTGCGTTGTTTTTATTCCGGATGCAAATGTGTTACTCGATTTTTTTTCTTCTCTCGAGAAAAAGTAACTCATAACTGCACTGCACAGCAACACAAAACAATGGTAGGTACCTAAATAGAAGCAGAGGCGGCGAATTTCACTTTCACGTGAGGGCAACACAATCTCCAGGGCCTTAGCAGCGCCAAGACCCCTTCACATGTAATCACACAATGTCCCCAGCCATAGGCGTAGGAACGGGGGCGGGGGGCATGGCCCCTCACTTTTCGGCCATTTTTTGGGGCTAAAATCTTTATTTTTGCTTGGTGAGAAAAGTTTTTGATGGCAAAAGGTTCGCCAAGACGAGAACAGCCCAAATCTGCAAAGAAATCTCCCATAGGGGGCTTGGGGTACTCTCAAAACGAGATAACAGTTTCACTGCCCCCTCCCCCCCCCCCCCCCCCACTTCTCGTGACGCTCCTACGTTCCTGTCCCCAGGCCGCACCCACGAAAACGGAAAGTGCATTGCTAATTGACTCGGGCACTGCATTCCAGTTGATTGTCGAACAGACCACCTGTACTTACCGAGTGAATCCACTGGGGACTGCAACCTGGTGGTAGTTTATAGTTGATACAAAATGATATGTTGTGCAGGAAAGCTTGCATGATTGCGGTAAGAACAGTTTGTATGTACATTTTCCAGCTCAGACAACAATAGATCGGTATTCGGAGACTGCATCATGGTGTTACATGCATCAGAAAAGGGTAGACTGTGCCGCACGACACAACTGATTGCGGTACAGCCTACCTACATGTATTTTCTAGGGGCGGTAAATAGATGCAACTGCATTACGGCAAGCACCCGTTAATTAGACGTCACTTGCTTGGTACCTCGCAGGCCAGTTATCTACCTGATCTAGTGATCAAGAATACTAGGCCAACAGCCAATGATCACTTAACCCTCGCCCTACGGGAGGGGGGGGGGGGGGGGGGTCGGTCGGGTCCTAAAACGACCCTCCCCATGAGGTTTTTGCTTGCATAACTTTTTACACATGCGACGAATCTTGCTGAAATGTTCAGTAGATGAGTTAACAAGTATACGTATGCTGTACAAATTTCATTGAAATTTGTTAAGTTATTTGGGAGATAATGATGTTTTGATGACGTTCTGTTGGTGGAAAAACGATAATGTTGGAAAAATCGTAGACAACAGTTTTGAAGTAAATTGCAAACTCAATTCAGTAAAGATAGAAAATGGCATTCTCTTTAAAATGACAATTTCGGATTTCCGAAATTTTGGGATTTTGACCTTTACATTTTTTTGGGGGGAAAATCGCCACAAAATCAAATTTTTGAAAGATGTTAAAAAACGGAATAGATGTGAGAGAACTGAGTATGGGCAATACTCAAGCCAAATTGCAAAGCAACATCTCTATTTTTTACTGAGTGATGGCTCCGTAAGTGTAAGAAACTCATGACATTTCTTTTAATAACTGTTTTTGACTTTTTTACCAAATACGAACAAATAACTACCTTTTCTCTATTTCTGAGACAAAACTGGTCTAGAAACATGCCTTTTCTATTTACATTTATCAATTTCTAATTTTGAGGTTTTCTGACAGCAAAATCGCTGTTCTGGACGTGGTCGATCCGAGGTCATTCACTTGACCTGGAAGATCACCTCTTGACCCGAAACCTAAACATTGCATACCGTTAGATTCAAAACATGACAGGCAACATGCTGGTTCTTACTGCATTGCTCTATGTTGCTTGGTTTTGAAGTTAACAGGGGGTCTTTTTAGGACCCCCCCCCCGTAGGGCGAAGGTGAAAAAGCTCCCTTAGGGCGAGGGTTAATGTTATAGTAATCTTCAGAAGCACGGCGCAAGTGTGCGAGTGGGGGCGACTTACCGTCTTTGTGAGGCCCGACGCTGGGGTGAGGCCAGAACCGGAGCTGAACCGGCTCACTGCGTCCGACAGGAGTCTCCGCCAGCACCTCAGCCGTGTGTTCACCAGCCGACAGAGTGTTCACGGGCACACTGAGAACACGGCATATTGGCCCGCTCACCACACGCTGACAAGATAAAGATTCATAGTTAGCATACGAGTTAATAAGAATCTGACTCACAAATTTCCATGTTGATAAAGCAATCAGAAATCAGAAATCTTAAAGCAATCAGAATAAGCAGGTATGAAATGTTGTTTGAGGATTAATGTTTGCTTTGAATGTATAAATCTGAATTTTTTTCAGCACTGCAAATAACAGGAGTGAACAATACATAATATATAATTGTTTCCATATTGTCAATACCGTCCACTATTGCGGGACCAGACCCGTCTGGCATCGATTCCACAGGAATAATGTCGCACACATTACTGCAGACCAAAGCAATGTAATGCACACAATACAATTTCATTTTCCGGCGTATGAATGAAACATTGGGCGCTATGCCGCTGCATATAGTTAACACGCGCCCTGGAAAACCTCTGATAATTACACGCCCTGGAGGGGAGGCAGATTTTGCCCCCCCCCCTTATGCTATCGAAAACCACGCAGCGTAGCGAGAAGCAGAAAACAGCGTTAGTATATCGCTAGTTAGTATATCGTTTTTTTAGGTCCGGTCAAAATTGAGGTCGCCAGAGGTCATCAAAGGTCAGATTGTCCAGTTTTAAGACTTCGCTTCGAACACCCTCACATATCTCGAGAACTATGATAGCTAGCAGCAAACGGAAAACAGCAATCGAAAGGTCTTGACAAATTCAATCGTGGCATCATATTTGCGCTCAGATCAATAGTTTAGGCTCCAGAGGTCATCAAATGTCAAAATAGTTATTTTTTGGCAAAACTGTTTTTCGCTAATAACTTTTTACTTAATAAAGATAAAGCAATACGTTTGGGTTTGGCGCCATCGTGTTTGTTTCGTCAAGGCACTTCGAATCATATTAATGTTGAGCAGGTTAAGTCAACTGAGAAATTTAACCTCAGGTCAAGGTCAGGTGGTGACCCAAGTTGGTCATGTTGCATATTTGGAGACGTGTCGCGACGAGACAAACACATTGGTACCATTTTCTCTTCTCTATCTTCATTATGTCAATATATATTGTCAAAACAGTGTTGTTGGTCACGGAATTGACCTGACCTTAGGTCACCGATATTATAAATCAGAGATAAAAAATGTTGGTATCTATGACCTCATTAAATCCTGCAAGTTTGAAACCGATCAGCCTAAAACTGTGGCTGTGGTACTACTGCAAACGTTTTGGAGTTGGGGCCATCACGTGACCGGGTCTGGTGACCTGACCTGGGATGACCCAAGGTCAATAATTTTACATAATGTGGGAAGTTCATTGCCGAACAGGTATGCAAAAAACGGCGGAGCTGCGCGCCGCCATTTTTGCGTTATCCTCGAAAAACCGGAGGCGGGAGCGGATTTCGCCCCCCCCCCCCCTCCAAAGCGCGTGTTAACCCTCGCCCGGGTAGGGCAAAATCACTAAGTGTTCGGGTAGGGGTACGACCTCCCCCCTTAGCGTTTCGCCCCTAATTGAGCTAGAGCTTCGATTCAAAGACGAGGGTGTTGCTTGTGACGAGAGGAAGCCGTTGATATCAGATGTTAAGGTGTTGGGTCATTAGGTGACCTCTGAGGTCATGCCAATGACCAACAGGTCATCAAAATTGTAAATGTATATAAATTGAATTTTATCGTGCTAGAATCGTGAATGAGCATATCATAATGCTTAATGGGTGCCAAATTCGTAATCAGCGTTATAAAATGTCCTAAAAACTGCCAAATTCCAAAAAGGTCATGTCAGGTCATCTGAGGTCAGTGACATCGGTTGACCTGTGGAAGCGCATGACCCCAGTTGAACATATAATTATGTAAAATGGATCCCAAATTTGAAATCAGCGTCACAAAATGTCCTAGAAGTCCAAAAAAGTCATCTTAGGTCATTGGAGGTCAATGACCTCAGTTGACCTCTGAAAAGGTCAATCGAGGTCACAATCTCAGTGAAAACCATAACTGTCACCTGAAAACACCTGTGCATATGCTCCTAAACAACAAACACTCGGAAACCGCAAAAGTTACAAGCATCGATACTGCGGGACGCCAGTTGCGCCTGACATGACCTTGATAAACAGGTCATAGGTCACGGGTCATGTGGGTTAGAAATTCAAAATTTGCCGAGTATGTGGCAAATTTTTCGAAAGTAGGGTACTAAAAGTTGCATTGAAATCGGTTGGAAACTACGTGAGTTATTTCAGAAAAACCGAGGGGGGATGGCATCCATCCCCCAGGGGTGGTAAAGTGTTCTGTTCTTATGGATAAGGTCGGGGACAAAATGCTCCTTCTCATGAAGTATTCGGGGGACAAAATGCCAGCAAAAATCATTAATATATCATTTCTGTGAAAATTTACTTAGCGATCATGTCCTTAGAAATACTAATCGTCAAAACAACTGCAGATGTATTATTCACTTAATCATCATATTCATCACGCCAGTATGTATGTACATTTACTTTTTGTATTAGCAGTTGCGTTTCAGCTCTTGATTGCCAATAATAATAAATTACATTAAAACAAAAAATCCGACGAAAAAAAAAATACGGACGGTAGATTCAACACGTGGGGTCACTGAACCAAAAGTGCACCTGGATCTTCAAGAATGCCCTATAATAACATGATCCAGAAGGAATTGGGCTGATATCATGCGTATCCTCAGAATAGGAAGCATTTTAATTCCCCATTGACTTATAATGGGGAGGTCACGAAATTGACCCGACCTTAGGTCACCGATATCAAAAATCCGAGATAAACGAATTGTAGCTACTATTACTCTTATGAAATCCTGTATGTACGAAATCGATCGGCTAAAAACTGTGGCTGTGGTACGACCGCACACTTTTTTGGAGGTGGGGTCACGTGACCTGGCCTGGTGATCTGACCTGAGATGAACGGTGGCCAATAATTGTACAGTATGTGGACAATTGATGCCTTAACAGCTGTGCCAAAAACGGCGGCGTTGCGCGCATCCGTTTTATTGCTATCTTTGAAAACCCTTAGGGGGGGGGGGCGACTAAACGCCCCACCCGCGGCACGGCGCGAGAAATCCGGACAGTCGATTCTCCCGGGGGTGGGCCGGGGTGCTAGTGCATTTTCAATGGAGGTCCACTGTCAGGACAGTGGATTTCACTGTCCTGGGACCCCACCCCTTTAACTCGAAAACTAAAAGAGCTAGAAAGACGCAGAAAAAAACGTTTGAAAGCTCTCGGCAAGCACATTCGAAGGTACATTAGATGTTTTTTTTCTTCAAGTCAATATTGAGGTCACCAGAGGTCATCGAAGGTCAGATTTTCAAGTTTTGGGACTTCGCTTCAGAAACCCCAGATATCACACGAACTATGATAAAGCTAGGAACAAACAGAAAAAAGCAATGGATAGGTCTTGAACAATGCAATCGCCTTGCCCTCGAATTTGAGCGCAGGTCAAAAGTTTAGGCTCCAGAGCTCATCAAATGTCAAAAAGGCTATTTAAAAAGTTTATCACGAATAGTTTTTTACCTAATAACGACAAGGCAATAATGTTGACGCCATCGTGCTTGTCTCGTCAAAACGATTTGCCTAATTTTAGGGTTGACCAGTCAGATCAACTTACAAATGTGACCTCAGGTCAAGGTCAAGTGGTGGGGACTTAAGTATGTCATGTTGCATATGGGATGACGTGCCGCGACGAGATAAACATATTGGTGTCGGTTTCCATTTCTCTATCTTCATTATGTCGATAGTTATTGACATAAAACTGTTGGTGACCTCGGATGACCTCGGCTGACCCTGTGGGAGTCACTGAACAAAAATGGTACCTAGGTCATCAAGAATGTTCTATAATAGCATGATACAGAAGGAATTATACTGCTATCTTGCGTCTCCTTAGAATAGGAAGCATTTTAATATTTCCCCTTAGACTTATAATGGGGAGGTCACGAAATTAAACTGATCTTAGGTCGCTGATATTAAAAATCCAAGATAAATGAATTGTAGATATGTGAGCTTATGAAATCCTGTAAGTGTAAAACCGATCATCCAAAAACTGTGACTGTGGTACGACCACAAGTTTTTTTTTGGGAGGTGGGGTCACGTGACCTGGTCTGGCCACCTGACCTAAGATGACCCGATTATTTTTTTAACATAATGTGGACAATTTATCTATAAACAGCTGTGCCAAAAATTGCGGCGCTGCGCTTCGATGTTTTTCCGCTATCCGCGAAAAACCTGAGGGGGTGTCCCTATATATTAACCCCGCCCCGGCACAGCGCTGGCTAACATATAGGGAGGATGTGAGCAGGCAGCCAGGTGTTAGCGTATGCATGTGAAGTAAAAAAATGACCGCAGCTGTGCTGGGGTCATTTTTGTATGTGCCACTTTTGGTCGCCACTCAAAGCACTTTTACTACCCCTGCCACTCCCCCCCCCCCCCCCTCCTACCCGGGCGAGGGTTAACCCTCGCCCGGGTAGGGCAAAACCACTACGTGTTTGGGTAAGGGGGTGGTGGTACGACCCTCCCCTTAGCGTTGCGCCCCTAATTGAGCTAGAGCTTCGCGGTAAAGACGAGCGTGTTGCTTGTGACGAGAGGAAGCCGATAATATCTGATGTTAAGGTATTAGCTCATTAGGTGAGCTCTGAAGTCATGTCAATGACCCAAAAGTCATCAAAATTGTAAATGCGTATAAATTGAATTGTATCGAGCTAGAATCGTGAATGAGCATATCACAATGCTTAATGGGTACCAAATTCGCAATGAGCATCACAAAATGTCCTAAAAACTGCCAAATTCCAAAAAAGTCATGTCAGGTCATCTGAGGTCAGTGACCTCGGTTGACCTGTGGAAGCGCATGACCCCAGTGGAACATATAATTATGTAAACTGGATCCCAAATTTAAAATCAGCGTCACAAAATGTCCTAGAAACCGTCAGAAGCCAAAAAAAAGTAATCTGAGGTCATCGGAGGTCAGTGACTCTGTTGACCTCTGAAAAGGTCAATCGAGGTCACAATCTCAGTGGAAACCACAACTGTCACCTGGAAACACCTGTGCATATGCTCCTAAACAACAAACACTCGGAAACTGCACAAGTTACCAGCATCGATACTGCGGGACACCAGTTGCGCCTGACATGACCTTGAGAAACAGGTGATAGGTCACGGGTCATGTGGGTTAGAAATTCAAAATTTGCCGAGTATGTGGTACATTTTTCAAAAGTAGGGTACTGAAAGTTGCATTGAAATCGGTTGGAAACTACGGGAGTCATTCCAGAAAAACCGAGGGGGTGGCATCCCCCCTACCCGGGCGAGGGTTACAGCATGGGAAGCCAATGGAAGGAAAGACGTTTTCATCTGGTCTGTGAATAGCACCAACTCACGTGAAATGCGGGAGCCTTTTTGTCCAGTTAGCCACCGTCTTCCCACTTGGGTCGTAAAGCCAGAGAGTGTACCAGGGAGTCATTCCTCTGTCATTCCCTGGTGTGCAACTGATGACAGCCTCTGACATCGATACCGTGCAGTTCTGCAGCGCACCCGGTGCCGCTGGAAATATACAGAGAGCCATGCTTCTGCCAACTCCTCATCTACCTACATCTTATGACTGGCTGAAGGCTGATGTAAGCAATGGAAAGCTGTACACCGCATCAGGCGCTTCTGATAATTAAGATTACGAAGTAATTGACAATGAATACCAGTCAGCAAATAGCAAAATTTAATCATAGGATTACGAAACAATGGATAATGAATATCAACAAACCAATAGCAGAACTGCATCTTATCCTATATGCCGAACCTGAACAGCTGTGCGTCATTAACGGATTATCAGATGTCACCGCGTGACGTCATGCCTCGCGGAGAAGCGGAGCTAATAACAGCGGCGTGACAGCATGTCGGGGCGTGCCTCACCCGGAGGTACAATGTCGAACCGACAGGGCTGCTGCTGGCGGCCCATCGCGTTGGTGGCCTGGCACAGAAGGCGGCCGTAATCCGCTCCTGTCGTGGGCGTCCATCGCATCACACTGCTGTGGCCTGTCACAGGCCGACAGAAGGGTCGCAGGTTCAACACTCAGTGCGGGAAATTTTCGAAGGCTAAAACTTTCTTTCAATACAAAAAAAAACTTTATAGATTTGGAACTGGGATCTAAACAGTCGTGTTTTCATAGTTTATTCGAACAGAACCCAAAGTGCGTGACAAAAATCCAAATTGATTGCAATGAGATATGATCCACGACATTGTGGCAACGGCGAGATTCTGTGTTTTATTTGGTTCGATTGATGATTGGCTTAGGTTTTAGTTTAAACTTGTACTTTTAAACAGTTTGCAAGGCTCCTTAAACTAAAAACGGCTAGGGTCTTCACTTTCCCTATCCTATGAATCCTAATTCTAATCCTATGAATACGATGTTGATTTTTTTCTCTACAGTGCGGTGCATGTACCACATCAAACTCTTACTTCGACATTTCTGACGGCTTTCTGACTGCCACAGCACCAAGATTGGTGGACGTTTTCAACGTTCGAAAGTTCTAAAGTTTGCAAAGTTTGCAAAGTTTACATATTGCGTGATGCGCTTCATTTCTGTAAAGCAAATGTAATCGCTGTAATTTCTCCATAATACGTGAGGTCAGGTCAAACTTATAAGAGTTGGACAAGTTGGACAATGCCCCAGCCACGAACCTCCTAACCGGCTCTGAACTTAATAAATGATTCGGACATCTTAATCCATTTTCTCGGACATAATTCAGCGGCGGATCTACGGTTGGGCAAAATGGGCAATTGCCCCCCTCCCAAACGAAATTTCGTTGGACAAACGTATGTCCCCCCCCCAACCGATCCGGCAGGTTGTGATTTTTGTCCTGGTACAGTGGCGGATAAATCGTTCTTCGAAAATACGAAATTTTTGAATTTTTACATGGGGAGACAACCAAAAAAACACAGTAAGACAACCAAAAAAAATTGCCGTCCGACCATTTTTAATTTTCTTAAGTTGTGCACGGGGGTTTCAAGGGCGGGAAATTAATTGGTGGTGACCAACAAAATCCCAAAAAATACATTTTCTAAGATACGGCCTTTCGTATTTTCCAAAGTTCACTGTACATGTCTAATTTTGACGACCAATAACTCCGAGACTAAAAAAAGCGATTTTGATAACTTTGTTTTGTTTGGATCAGGATTAGTCTAAGAAGAATTTGTCAATCACGGAGTTTCTATTTTTTTGTCACGTAATTTCGTGACCTACTTTTTGCGCCGTGACCTTGACCTGTTAGAAACTGAAATCCAAATTTCCGTCTGATGAAGATTTGAGCTTCATTGATGTCCTTTCGCATCAAAAAAGAAAAAAGTGGGGTTCGACCTGTACACATTATTTTTGAGTCCTGCAATGCTGACAATGCGCTGTTTGGGCACCTGTCCGTCGATAACATCGCATCTACTTGACATACGCTTTCAAAACAAAGTCCAGAATGACTCCTGACGACGAAACCTCTCGGTTGGTACCTGTTACACCGACATCAGGTCGCCATATGACCTGCCAGGCCAATACAATGTAACGTACCCAAACAGTGTATTGTGTGTATATATTATTGTTTGCGTATTGTTCTTTGGATTGCAAGGCTCAAAAGTAGTTTTTACAGGTCAAACCCCACTTTTTAGATTTTGTATACAAAAAGACCTCAATGGAACTTGAATCGTCATCAGACGGAAAAAAAACATAATTTCAGTTTCCAACAGGTCAAGGTCACGGCGCAAAATGTAGGTCACGAGGTCACGTGACAAAATGAAAATAGAAAATCATCCGAGATTGCCAAATTTTTGTATTTGACCCGATCGAAACAATACAAAAAAGAAAATCGTTTTTTTTAGTCTCGGAGTTATTGTTCGTCAAAATTAGGCCTGCACAGTGAACTTGGGAAATTTTCTTGTTATTTGGCCTTATCTTGTTTTTTGTTGTTTTTTGTTTTGTTTTTGTTTTTTGGTTACCACCAATGAATCACCAACGCTCTTGAAACCCCCAGTGCACAACTTTTCAGGGAAATTAAAATGGTCGGACGGCAAATTTGATTGAAAAAAAAAATGGTTGTCTAACTGTGTGTGGAAGTCCCCAAAAGTAGGTTTTACAAGTCAAACCCCACCTTTTTTCTCTTTTTTTTATACGAAGTACATCAATGAAGCTCAAATCGTCATCAGACGAAAATGTTAATTTCAGTTTCCAACAGGTCAAGGTCACGGCGCAAAAAGTAGGTCACGAGGTCACGTGACAAAAACAAAACAAAATCGAAAATCCGTGTTGCCAAATTGTTCTTTGACTTATCCTGATCCTCCCAAAAATATCGAAATTGCTTCTTTAGTCTCGGAGTTAATGGTCGTCAACATTAGGCCTGCACAGTGAACTAAGGAAAATACGGAAGGCCGTATTTTGGAAAATATTTTTGGAGGGAATTTTTTGGTCACCACCAATGAATTTCCCGACCTTGAAACCCGCAATGCACAACGTTTCAAGATAATTAAAATGGTCAGACGGCACCCACCGGTTGTCTTACTGTGGAATGCCCCATATGTGATCTTAGGTCAGAGCACGTGATTTTATCATGTGGCCATTTCAAATTCGGAATTTGTTTTTTGCCAGAATCGACTTCGATATATTGGCCTTCGATGGTAAGAAATTGGAGATAGGTTTTCTTATTTTTGTTTTTGATGAAAAATCATGGTAATCATGGTCTTTGGTAATAACTTTGCACATAATTATTGTGATAGAGAGCTTAACTCAGCGGCATTATATCTGTCTCGTCGAGCTGCATTAAATGATGCATAGCATGACCCCGCAGGTCACTCCATGATCTCAAGGTCACGTCCCCTGAGGTTGATTTCCCGAATGACCTGGCTTGATTATACAATAGATAATTGTGTTGACATTTTTCGTTTTATTTCGCACAATTTAACTTTTTTATCCCTGGAAGACACTTTTATCTATTTTTATACCATTCTCGGTCTGGAAATAGAGATGGGGGAAAAATTGATATCTTGAGGACCCACAGACGCCTTAGGCGAAATGTTTAATTATGTCATCATGAGATCTTGATCACTGAGCGAAATAGGTTGGCACGTGATGCAAAGGGCCTGCACCCTCATATTCAACCTAAGAAAAATCACGAATTTTAACTGAGAACAAAACAAAATCACGTGGCGTGACCTGAGGTCACATGCCAAAATTTCGACACTTTTCCATTCGAGTTCTCACACAAGATTACATTATATTAATTTGTGGTTCATGGCGATTCTGATGATTCATAGTTTTATATCATTCAAATTATTTATAGGAAATATCCCGATATATGTCACCCAAAGAAAATTAAACCTTTGTGCGACATTAAAGAGATGCCTGAGGTTATAACTCGAAAACCGTTCGACGGACGGGGCTGAAAATTGTACAGCATGAATGTACGGCCCAGATAACCCCCGACACCTAGTTCAATCGAAATGTGAGAAGTATGATGTTATGGGTTGGTCGATCTGACGTAGACTGCACCAGGTGACCTCTGGTAACGTGACCTTGAGGTCACAGAGCGACTACAGGGCTGATGTATATCATTGAAAGCAGGTCCTAAGCATAATGCCGTTTAATTGAGCTCTCTAGCGCAATTACGTGCAAAGTTATTACAAAAGACGTGCTGGTGACCATGATTTTTCCAAATACAAAAATATTAATATTATATTTAGAAGACAAACACTACCACCAATTTGTTCAACATTGAAGGTTTATGTATCGACGTCTATTCTGGCATGGAAAAATCCGAATTTTAAAATACCACATATAATCACGTGATTTGACCTGAGATCACGTGTTGAAATAACAAATTTCCGAATTTCCAAAAATGATTACATCATAATAATCTATTGTTCCTGATGATTCTGGTGATTACCGAGCGGGCGCGCAGCGCCTATGAGGTTTCTCTTCAACGTACTAGACAAATTTACATTTGACCAGCCCGAACCGGCCCGAACCGGCCGTACATACGCTTTTCGGAAGCTAATATCTTTGCAACCACTGCTGCGATTGAGATCGGGTTTTCACCATTGGATAGGACCATCAAGTCAATTTTGATTTTTGTATGGTGCGTTCTGATAGGGGTGGTACCACAGCGCGTGGCACATGCAAACGTCGAAATGAACCAAAATCATTCTTGATCAAAAATGGCTTGATCTTTCTAGCCAGCAAAACGCCTTTTGGGCGATGACCGAACGGGCGCGCACTGGTAAAGCTAAAACAGGTTTGACATATTGAACGGTACGGGAGCACAAGTGGTAATAACACATAGTCCTTTTAGTTCTTTTAGTCCCCCATAAAAATTGTCAGGCCTCCATGCATGCCAACATACAATTAAGCTTTAATTAAATTGTACATGATCTCCTTTCTCGAATCCGCCAAAAGGGAGTACGTCCTGAGAGCTGCACGCTTCAGCGTATTACAAAAACGAATGCTTAGATAGAGCAAGCCATTTTTGATCAAGAATGATTTGTGTTCATTTCGACGTCTGCGGGTGCCACGCGCTGGGTACCACCCGTATCTGAACGCACTATAACAAAATCAAAATTTATTTGATGGTCCTATCCAATGGTGAAAACCCGATCTCAATCAGAGAAGTGGTTCCAAAGTTATTAGCTTCCGAAAAGCGTCTGTATGGCCGGGTTGTGCCGGGTCGGGCCGGGTCAAACGTAAACTTGTCTAATAAGTTGACAAGAAACCTCACGGGCGCTTTGCGCCCGCTCGGTAATCATTAATTTATACAATGAAGCATGCAGCACTCAGGACGTACTCTCTTTTGTCGGATTCGAGAGAGATCATGACAAATGTAATACAACTTATTTTGTATTATGTAGTTTGTCCCAGGGAAGCAACAGATACCGCTCGGTTACCGCCGATTAATGCGTTTTACTGGTTGAGATGGGAGATATTGTCCGCTGAAAATTTAAGTTTTGCTTGACATTACGAAGTTGCCCAAGGCTGTAACTCGAAAACCATTTGACGGACGAGGCTGAAAAGTTCACAGCGTGAATCAACAGCCCAGATAACCCCAGACACGTAGTTTTATCGAAATATGAGATGTAGTGTGTTATTTAGAGATTGTTTTTGTCGATCTGTTCTGGAATACTCCAATTGCCACCCCCCCCCCCCTCCTCACACAAAACAAAACGAAAAATCGGCAGGCAAATGCATATCCCCCCCAACCGTTCCGGGAGGTTGTGATTTGTGTTCCGGGAAGGCGAGTACTCAACGAAACTTTCGTGCTGACGACCCGACGCCCCCCGCCCCCACTCAAAGACTCCCGCTGACGATCCGACGCCACCCACCTCCCCCGTCAACAACTTTTCGCTGACGAAACGGAGCGATTTTTTGGCCCCTCCCCCCCAAACTCGAAACCTAGATCTGCCACTGACATAATGGCACAAGATAGACACTTTTGGAGTTGTGATCTGTTTAAGCACCAATCGTGTGCAGCATTGGCTATGGCTGAGTAGTTTTAATTTCCGAATTTCATGGCTGAACAGGTCATCAGGATGATATATGACCTTGACCGGCCTAGCAACCATTTCATGAGGCTTATGACTGGCATAAACTTTGAAATTAAATTTAAGGAAATGAATACAACCGTGAAATTCTCACTATAGAGTGCTGCAGCTGGTATAATATAAGGACATGGTAACAACTCATGTACAAGCGAGTTCGTAGATGCATTCGTGAATGTATATTTGAACTAGCGCTCTAATTTAATTAGCTCTATTTTAATTAGCTCTATTTTAATTAGCTCTATTTTAATTAGCTCTATTTTAATTAGCTCTATTTTAATTAGCTCTATTTTAATTAGCTCTATTTTAATTAGCTCTATTTTAATTAGCATATGCGGTTATGTGTGCCCCTGCAACTAAACATTAATGAAATAAAGAAGACCCCAACCATTGCCTCTTCCTTCTAATTGGCATACGGCTTACAATCCCTGCCATGTTGGAAAACAGGTACCACCGATCTTAACAAGGCATAAGAAGATGAGGGTCGTGATCAGACCTGCCAACTCGAGGCCCCTTATCCCAGGTCAGCAGCAACAAGTCGTTATACGTGGGTATGTGAAACTTCCCATAATTTACTGAGGTAAACCGCACATGGATGTCTAGAAATGTATGAGGCCAGACTGAGTAGTATCTGAGTCTGACCATTATTTGGATAGGTTGACCAATGGAGGCTAGTATCTGAGCTTGAGCTTCATCTGTGTGGGCTGACAGGTGAACAGTAATATATCTGAGTCTCTCTTTTCCCGCGTGTGCTGACCCGTGGTGACCCGTATGCGTCCCGTATACCCGACCCGTATACGTGGCCTTTATCTGAGTGGGCTGACCGGTGAAGGTTTGCATCTGAGTCTGACCTTTATCTGAATGGACTGACCGGTGGAGTCTGACCTTTATCTGAGTGGTCTGACCGGTGGAGTCTGACCTTTATCTGAATCAATGGATGGCGGCATCTGGTCCTGACCTTTATCTGAGTGGTCTGACCGGTGGAGTCTGACCTTTATCTGAATCAATGGATGGTGGCATCTGGTCCTGACCTTTATCTGAGTGGTCTGACCGGTGGAGTCTGACCTTTATCTGAGTGGTCTGACCGGTGGAGTCTGACCTTTATCTGAGTGGTCTGACCGGTGGAGTCTGACCTTTATCTGAGTGGTCTGACCGGTGGAGTCTGACCTTTATCTGAGGGGTCTGACCGGTGAAGTCTGACCTTTATCTGAGTGGACTGACCGGTGGAGTCTGACTTTTATCTGAATGGACTGACCGGTGGAGTCTGACCTTTATCTGAGTGGTCTGACCGGTGGAGTCTGACCTTTATCTGACTGGTCTGACCGGTGGAGTCTGACCTTTATCTGAGTGGCCTGACCGGTGGAGTCTGACCTTTATCTGAGTGGCCTGACCGGTGGAGTCTGACCTTTATCTGAGTGGTCTGACCGGTGGATTCTGACCTTTATCTGAGTGGTCTGACCGGTGGAGCCTGACCTTTATCTGACTGGTCTGACCGGTGGAGTCTGACCTTTATCTGAGTGGTCTGACCGGTGGAGCCTGACCTTTATCTGAGTGGTCTGACCGGTGGAGTCTGACCTTTATCTGAGTGGTCTGACCGGTGGAGAGTCCGTATCTCGCCGCCGTCAGCTGGCTGGAACACCCACTGGAAGGCTGACGGCCGCGGCTGGGCGCGGACCCGACAGCTGACGAACGTGACGCGGTACAGCGCCGCGTGCTGTAGAGGGATGACCTCGGACCGGCACACCGGCGCGTCTGGAGAGACCCGCACACAACCCGTTAGTAACGCAGGCGCGTGTATAGCGATGTATTGAGACGGTCTGATAGGTGTTGGTGACTGATACGGTATTTAATCAGACGTCAGTACACAATCACGACCTTCCCAGATGGACGCTAATGCATGGACATGTGACACGCCACCTTGTAGTTGCTTATGCAGTTACGTACACGCACGTCGCACATTCAATCAGCAATCGGCGACGACTGAAGGCGAAACATTTGCTGGTCTAGGTCCTGGTATATGCGAGGCCCGAATGGAACGGCCGAAGAAAGTATATTTTGAATATCTGCCTTGAAATTTATACTGGCCCAAATCCCTAAGATTCCGGTCTTATTACAACAACACTCACATTTAAGCGTGAGCTGCAGCGTATTGCTGGAGGCTCCTCCGCGCGTGTTGTTGGCGAAGCAGGCGTACCGACCAGTGTTGTTCGGCGCCAGACTCCTGACGATCAGCAGCTGAGGTCCTACCACGACCCGCTCACTGGATACCAGCTGTCTGTCCTGAACAGAGGTCAGCAGCTGCGGTCAGCTGTCCTGAACAGAGGTCAGCAGCTGAGGTCAGCTGTCCTGAACAGAGGTCAGAAGCTGAGGTCAGCAGCTGGGGGCAGCAGCTGAGGTCAGTCGTCCTGAACAGAGGTCAGCAGCTGCGGTCAGCTGTCCTGAACAGAGGTCAGAAGCTGAGGTCAGCAGCTGGGGGCAGCAGCTGAGGTCAGCAGCTGGGGGCAGCAGCTGAGGTCAGCCGTCCTGAACAGAGGTCAGCAGCTGAGGTCAGCTGTCCTTAACAGAGGTCAGCAGCTGAGGTCAGCAGCTGAGGTCAGCAGCTGAGGTCAGCCGTCCTGAACAGAGGTCAGCAGCTGAGGTCAGCTGTCCTGAACAGAGGTCAGAAGCTGAGGTCAGCAGCTGGGGCAGCAGCTGAGGTCAGCCGTCCTGAACAGAGGTCAGAAGCTGAGGTCAGCAGCTGAGGGCAGGAGCTGAGGTCAGCAGCTGGGGCAGCAGCTGAGGTCAGCCGTCCTGAACAGAGGTCAGCAGCTGAGGTCAGTCGTCCTGAACAGAGGTCAGCAGCTGAGGTCAGCAGCTGGGGCAGCAGCTGAGGTCAGCCGTCCTGAACAGAGGTCAGCAGCTGACTGCCTGTCATCATTAGCTATCACAAACAAAGGTCAACTTTGAACAGCTTCGGGTTCATGTCAGTTCAAAAAGCCCAGCCAAATGAGTTTCTGGAACGCACCACTAGTTACAAAGCTGACCTTTAGCTTGCAATTATAATTAAGTAGTATAAGCTTTCTCAGCGCAAAGGGTGTGAAGCTGTGCGCCAGCGTAACTGGGAAGATGCTGGGGGTAGGCGTCAGGGTAACCAGGTTATTAAGTTCCTGTCGTGTCACCTGCTGTGTTTCAAAAGGAAGGTGCCTCTGAAGTCACATTGGAAAATGTCAGCATCCAACGCCCAGTAGGTGCACCCCACAGGTTTGCACGGTAAAAGGCACACAATCACGCAAGATGGATCAGATTATATGTTATATTTGACCATGAAAGGTTGTTAGCTATAACAGAATTTACCATATGCATATATATCCTTTCAACATTAGCACGTGCTTTTGGGAAATGCTTTCGGCCCGCTGCGGCTGGCGTTGAAGGTATCTGGGAAACGATTTGGCTCGGGGCATTTTTAGTTTCCCAGACAATTATTTAACAGAATATGCAGAGCGGAAGTGCCAAAATCATACGTACATATTTGCTATATTTATGATTACTGGATTTATGGAATAAGCCCTGTGAATCGCCTTAAAACATTGTTGCACTGTCACATACGTACCTATTTATTGTATTTAATACAACACACATACATATTGATGCGCATATTATTCGGATATCTGACGCCAATAACATACGGCAAAACGAAATTGTGTGCAGACAATTCATAGCACTGTGTAATCATACTTGTCTACTGATTTGATTATGTGCACAGTTTGTGATTCTTTTGGAAGTGGTTGGCGGCTGAAAGCAGGCAATGAAAGGTGATTGCTTCATAGTGCCTGTTATTACCCTTCCTTGCTTCAATCGATAGAAGGGCACACGAGTAGGGTGCGTTTCGTTTTGCACCACTCCACAAGATTGACACTGTTCTGTTCTTTGCAGTTTCTTGAAGTAGTTTGATCCGTTGTTCCATTATTTTTCCTCACAGTAGAGTATCTGAATCGCGACTGGATAGAATTAGCTTTCTTCTTCCTTCTTATCGTGTTTCTCTTGTCTTGGAGGTCTTGATTATTGGACATTTGGAAACCCAAATGCAGAGAAAAAGGCCTTTATATACGAATGTCACAGTGCGTACCTAATAGGCTGATTAAATACTTGAAGTTCAATAGATCCAATCTGTAAAAGAACACAGTACATAAACGGCATATGGTAAACTAAATACCTCCGGGGTGGGGGGGGGGGGGGGGGGGTGTCATGGCTATCTCCGTAACGTGTCCACCCTGTCCCATGGCGTCACTTTCCAGCTCGATTTCCACCAATGGGGTGGCTGAATCGGGGAAGCGTATTTCTTTTCGTAGATCGTCTCGTGGCACTTCTCAGTCTACCAAAAGAATTACGCCTTTGACCGACGCGGCCGCCATGTTTATTTACGGTGGCGCATTCGTCACTCAACGATCTTCAACATAATTGTAGGTGAAACAAGTGTAATCCAGATTTAAAAATACTTTCACCTGATAGATACTACTACAAAGTATCCTCAAGTCACCTTACTTCATCAACAACCAGGTGAAATAATACCAAATTCGCACTTCAACCAAAAACAGCATCCAGCGACAGTTCCCCATGGCCAAAATCCAAACATTGCCTTATATGGGCATGGGCCTCGCTCGGTTGCATGCCTCGCTTTGACATCGTCTAGCGGCTCACCCTAGCAATTTAGGAGAAAATGTCCCAAAAGCGAGCTGTAGAGGACGTTTCAATCTATCATTTTGTGCTCAATTAATCCCTCTGGCACCTAAGGTATGCAAATGGTAGAACGCGAACGTATGCCGATTTAACACTATTTGAATAGGGAGTGTGTGACGTCACGTGCCCGTGACATCACGCATTTCGCTGCCTACCCGGACGGGTCTACCTAGTCTCTATGGCCTTGAATACCTCCCTTTGGCCGGCAGTTTGTTTTTAAGTCCTCGGTCATCCTGAAAATGTTTGCACTCGCCCTACGGGCTCGTGCAAAAATTTGTCAGGCTGACCTCGGACTTAAACAAACCGAGGTGTTTTTTTTAGACGTGTTACGTAGGGTAGACGTGTTAATTCATCTCTGTGCTTGCATCGTTATAATTGCTGTATTTTGCGTCTGATTAATGTAAAAGTTGATACAGAAGATTAATAATTATTCAAGCTTTTCCCATATATATTTGTATGCATATTTATCAATAATTGGTGGTAATATTATTGTTTAAATTTGTCATTTGTTTGTACTTTTAAGATTTGCCATGTTTGCAAGTACCGAGAAAGTAGGCCGACCTCACTTGATTTTGTACCTGAGTACGCGTGGAGAATCGACTCGAACACTTCACCGGGAAGAGAATGTGTCAAGCGAATCTACATTGTTCATTGGAGTTGGACAAAGTTGGATAAATTGACAAAAGATCTCGATGAATAACTATATGAATCATGAACAATGAATACATAGGTGCCACTAGGGGATTCATCGAGCACACGGATCGGATGCACACCGCGCTGCTGCAAGTGTGTGTCCAATCCGTGTAAGACATGCCGCTGCGTCAAACAGGGTAGACGGTGCACCACCTGCCGATTCGGGGATGACTGCCCAAATTCGGCACCGACCTGCGCAGCAACCAGCGACATAGCCACTGAAATAGCCACTTTGAAGCGAAGCGGTCGGGTTCTACCCCTGATTCCGAAAGGAGCGCGCATTGCTGTGGCCGATGAACTCGCCCGTCTGATCAACGCGGCCGTCTCTTTGGGCACCGAGCAAGCATGGCGGAAACTGATGCGTTTTGCTTACTCTGCCTTACGAGTTGGGAGTGACGCGGGTAACAAAACGAGAGTTTCGTTAGCCACCCAGGTACGCCTCAATTTGTCTCAGAGCGGAAATCCCGAGACACTCTGCCCCGCACCCACCAAACGCACCCGCGGACATCGTCCAGTGGACGAGATGACGGCGATGTCACGCCGCGTGACTTCAAAGCTCACAGACGGCGACATTCGGGGAGCACTGCGAGCTCTAACATCAGAAGACTCCTTCGCGCCCCCAACAGACGACGTCATCAAAACGATGCGAGAAAAACATCCGGAGCCACCTACTGACCTACGTGGCATCCCACCACCCGACGATGAAGTAGAACCGCTGGTAGCCACCGAGACGGACATAATGAGGGCCATCAACTCTTTACCACCGAGTTCGAGCGCAGGCCTAGATGGGATCCGACCTGCCCACTTGCGCTCCCTCCTCTACAAAAACACTGCCGAGGCTGGGGTGCGCTGCTCACGGCTCTTACGGCGCTCACTAACCTGGCGTTGAGCGGTCGGCTCCCAAAGTGTGCGACACCGACGTTTTTTTTGGTGCGTCCTTGATCGCGCTGCGGAAAAAGTATGGTGGTCTGCGACCCATCGCTGTGGGAAGTATGTACCGCCAAATCGCCGCCAAAGTCGCCGCGACAGCCGTCTCTCGGCAGATCGGAGCTCAGCTGCGGCCTATACAGCTCGGCGTGGCCACAAGAAACGGCTGTGAGGCAGCAGTGCATGCTGTCAGAGCATATGTGCACGAGTATGAAGCGGCCGTTGACAACAGAGTACTCGTGAAGTTGGACGTTTCCAATGCGTTCAACTCCGCACGCTGAGACGCGATGCTGGAGGCTGTACGAGCCAGGGCACCTGCCATCTATCCACTCGTATGGCAAGGCTACCACGACGCCGCACCCCTCTTCATCGGAGAAAGCAAAATCTTG